>VUQS01018635.1:7495-20357 GCA_015108495.1 Heterochromis multidens
TTTATATATTTTTTTTTTTTTTTTTTTTTTTTACCATGACTGTAAATGAGTTTTTAAAAAATGTAATATTATTTAATGTGATGTCATAGTCAAGATGAGTACAGACATTCCCAAGACTTCCCTCTTCATAATAATGTCAGTATATACTGTAAGTATAGTCTAGTATAGGAGTGTTCATAATGAAGCAGTAGTTTATTTTACTCTCAGTGGGCAGTGAGGGCAGTATCTGGCCAGTTTCTCTGCTATGAGGGAAATAAATCAAAGGAACAATAACAAAAATGACCACAGACCTCTCAGGGACCAGGCTGAACTGCTAAATGTGATAAAGGTGAGGCCTGACGAGCTCTGAGCCAATGGCAGTGCAATTCTTGGCGTAATAAATTTAACACAAATTGCTTGCTTTAATTGGGTTCGTGATCTGTGGACTACAGTGTCAGGAGCCTCCAGTAAAAAGGGCTGACAAATGAGACACACCGATTTCTAGCACCGTTTAGTGTCGTTATAAAGACTGGGAAAATATTGGAGACGTCTGCAGAAAGAGAAAGGCTTTGTATCACCTGGACGGGGAAAACCAGGCAGACCTTATAGGAACGACTGTGGTTTGTAATAAAGAACTGCAGACCAGGAAAAAGATCCTGAATTAGTCTAACAAACTTAACTAGCGGCAATAAAAGTGTTTGTGTTCTCATTATCTGCAACATTATTGTATGTGGTAGATAATGATGTCAGCAAGAGACCGGAAATGCAATTAAGAGTTCTGCAGCAAGTATGGTACAGTCATTCTTCTGGCTCTTTTCTGTTTAGCTGTGATCAAGGCTGCGCTCCATCCTTGTACCGTTGATTATGTTATTGACTTCTTACATTACATCTCGAGCAAAGATGATACTCAGTATGAGTTCTAGATATAATTTTAAGGTACCCTGTGAAGTTTCTGGCCTCTAGTAGAAATGTGAACCAAAGTTTTATGAAGATTTATATTTACCCATTCAAGTGTGCCGATGGTGGGAGGGCTTCAGACTATTCCTTTGATCTACAAGTGAAGGTAATGTAGCAAGAAATATAGCAAAGAGCCAGCAAAGGCAATAAAAAAGGAGGACTGCAAAGCCTAGTAAATATGAATGCAAACACAGCATGTAAAATAATGTTTTGGTAAGGATTTTACAAAGTTTTATGAAGAAAGAAATTGAATTAATACATTTGTTCAGCCCAAAAAATACACACAATGCATCTTTGCCTTTGACCATTCTCATCCCTCCTGCAGTATCTATAGTTCCAATCATTGTGTAATGGTTAAAATAATGAAATAGGCAATGCTTGTAACAAGTATATATAATAAGTTGGTTTACAGGTGGGACTGCATATAGGGGGGATCTAGAATGTAATTGTTAGACACACAGTGGAAACACCCAGTGTGATACAGTTAAAAACTACACAATGTGCTATATTAATTTGGGTCAAATTGCATGTGTTTTAATGAGAAGCTTTAAGTGATCATCAGCATTCAAAACAGTCCAAACAACGATAAATTTATGATAAGAGCCCCTGTAATCCTGTAGATTATTTTTATAAGGTGTCAGTAAAATATTACAATCATAGCCTGAAAAAGTGTCCAAATTTAGAAAAACATACTCTTTGTGTGTTTTTTATGAAAGAAGAACGAAAACATTTCTGAAAAGTCAGTGTGGCGAGACCTAGAATAGCAAGCAGGAGCTAAGTCGGGGACGTAATGACACACACCATCTGGGGTCGCGAGGGAAAACAGCTTGTACTCCTACATCCAGAATCAGCATGACCACAATGTGACTGACTGACAGACAGAGGATCACACAGACGATAAATTCAATTAGATGTAAAGGAAAGTTACAAAACTACTGTAGTTAAGAGAAGTCTATAGACTTTTTTTTTTTTTTACTGTTAAATTTAGGAATTAAAATTGGACAGAAGGTTTTGCAAAAGTCTTGAGCCATCTCTTATTTTTTTATATTTTGCTTCAAAGGAGCCAGAATTTCTTGTCATTTTTAAAGTGGTCTTGAGCAATAGTTCTCCAGGCTTTCAAAGTTTTTCTTTGGACATGCTTTTAGCTGCTTTTTCACTCATTTTCAGTCCAGTCCTTGTACCTGACCATTTTCAGAGGAATGTTTTTTGTTAAGCCACTTAACACTGACTTGTGAATCATTCAAGCATTAAAAAGCATGTAACCCAAAGGATGAGCCAGTGTTGTACTACACAACACTGTTCTTAGCAAAGAACCAGTTTTAAATTGTATCTTTTGGCACTTTGTTACTAGCAAGCCTGTTGCACAAACATATCATTTGCTGTCATTTCTCAAAATAATATTTTTGCACCAACAAGGTGATTCTCAAAGAGCTATTAGCCGAAAATATCTTGCATCTTGGTATATCTCGCATGTTGTGCAGTGTGTCCTTAAAAATTTGAAGAAAATGGACAAGTGGAGGAAAAAAGAATACGTGTCAAGCCTAAAAAAAAACTATCTACAGCAGATGAACAGTATCTGAAAGTCATGTCCTTAACAAATAGAAAAAAATCCAGCAAAGACCTGACACAGGACCTGAGAGATGCATCTGGCCCTTAAAGTTGATTCATCTACTATATGCAGAAGCCTCATCAGAAATGGTCTCAGTGGAAGGGTGGCTGTCAAGAAGCCATTCTTCAGGAAGGGAAACAGGGAGAAAAGGCTGAGGTATGCCAAATTACACAAGAACTGGACTGAAAATCAGTGGCAACAGGTCTTATGGAGTGATGAATCTAAATTTAAATATTTTACATCAAATCATCATCAATGTGTACAGAAGAGGTCAAGGAAAAGGTACAACAGTAAGTATCTACAGCCATCTGTAAAGCACTGTCATGGTTTGTGTCTAAATTGGATCCAGCAGTGTTGGGGACCTTGTTTAAATTGATAGAATTATGAATGCAGAAAAACACCATCAGATTTTGATCCACCATGCAATACTATCTGGAAAGCATTTGATTGGCAAAAGAATGTACATAAAAATGTAATGTGATGATTTGTAAACGATTTAAACCCTCCCTATATTCAACTGAAATTGAAAGAGCCTCTGTAGTGATGTTGCTGGTATCAAATTCAAGATGAGCATAGGTTTTTTAAAAAACAATAAAATTTAGTGTTAGTATTTCATATGTTGTCTTTGTACTAGTTTGTGCTTATAATGATTTCATTAACATTACACTTGTTTTTCAATTACATTTTACACAGTGTTCGCTTTTTGGAACTGTTGTGGTACTATGGTGGCAACAAAAGTCTCTAAATTACCTATATTGCAGGACATACTGGGTAAAACGAGTTTTATTCATTCATTCATTCATTTATTCATTAGTTGTATAAGAAAAATGGCTACTGGCAATTATTCTCCCAATGTAAAGACTTGTAAAGACAGACCCACAAGTGGAACCAGCAAGTAAAGAGGAGTGTTCCTCTGCCTTGAGGCCCAGCTCAATGTCAGCTTTACACAACAACACACACATGCACACAAACATGCATTCAGAGTCTAGACTAGGTCCTGGAGCAAAGAGGGATGTGATAAAGAAATCTCTGTCCAGTGATATCTTCCACTGATAACTAGGTGTGAAGGTCATTTGTCCCCTGCGTTGGCAAGACTCTCAATAAATCACAGTGGAATTGGCATGATGGGTATTCACGGAGACAACTACTGCCTCCCAGTCTTTCCACCCTTCCATCTTCTCCTTGTCGCCAGTAACCCAAGCAGATGTGTACCATAAATAATGACACATCTGGGCAATTTCATCTATTACAGTACAGTTGCAGCAGACATTCCATGGTCACTGTCCTGTGAGAGGACTTCATTTTTTTTCTGCCTTCCAGTATTTTCACATTTCAGTATAGTGAGCTAGAGGAACCCAAATCTATGGTGGCTGTGGTGCCAAAAAATTTTAATTCTTTAGTTCTTTACCAGATTTTTGATATTGTAGATATAATAGATATAATAACACCCTTAACATAACAAAGGCAGTATGACAAGAGGGGTACCTCATTTCAACTTATCTATAGTTAATTTTCTGTAATATATTAGGATATTTATATATTGAGTTATTGTATTATTAGAGCTATTTGTAATATTTTGTCATTTGTAATATATTGTATTATTTAATATTGGTATTTTAACTTGTTAATTACTTTCTTACTGTCCTGGAGCAACTGTAACCACACTCAGGGATTAATAAAGTATTCTGATTCTGATTCTGATTAATAGATGCTCATTTGATGTATATTTACACATTGAATTCTTATTTATGCTTATTTAGAAATGTGTTTAGCAAAAAGTTTATCCTTTTGGGAAATGTTGCAGAGGAAAGGTAATATACCTAAATGCATTTTGGACATCACTTGATAGAAATTTATTGTACGTATATAACACACGTATGCCTTTCCTTCTATTTCTTGGCTGCAAGTAGTTGCCAGGCAACCAGCAGAGACTCTGGGAGGTTACTGATGCCGGCCAAGAAAAAGTTGCACACTGAGCATTGGAGGTCCTAGTAACCAGAATTTTGAAACCAAGCTAAACTAAGTGGCTGCTTGCTGTAGCTCCATTTTTAACAGCCAGAGAGCAGTTAAGCATATTTCCCAAATGTCAAAGTATTTCGTTAACAACTGATGTCAGATGCTTGCTAAATTAATATGCTTCTCCACAAGTTGTCATGCCAAATGTGACATCTGTTATTGCAGTTTATTAGAAACCAGTGGTGAGACATTTTTGTACACTTTTTGGTGTGAATTGTACAAAACCAGGGGGTATGATGCATTTTGACAGCGAGCGCTGATGTTCAAATTTACACTTCACTGAGCAGCAGGCAAAAATGTAATGATTTCAGGCTCAAAAATGATCTAAAACATTAATGCGTTTCACTAAATGAACTGCTCATTGTAAAGAATCGGTTTCTATATTATCTATTAATAAGGTTGAATCTGAAATCAGTCCTTTATTTAACCTCTTCAGCATGATGCTTGTGCTGTGTTTCACATAGAGGACAAAGACTTGCCAAAGGCATGAAACCAGGCTGAACCAAAATTGTTTTCTCACATTCTTATGCAGATAGCAGTTACAGTGTGTGTGTATGTGTGTGTGTGTGTGTGTGTGTATTGTGCGTGCGCATGTGCATGCATCTGCCTGTGCACGTGTATGTGTGTGAATCTGTCTGTGTCCCTGTGCGCATGCAGGCACAACACTCACATAACAAGTGTGTGTGTATGGGGCGTACTTATAAGAGCAGCAGGTTTGGCCCCCGAGGCGATGACAAAGCGATCAAACTCTATGTGTCACATATAAATTGCTTTGACCTTTTTTTCCTCTCAGACTCATGGCTCGATGGCAACAAGGGACATTTTACCCAACTGGAAAGAGTGCTCAAGTCTGCAAAACATGAGGAAATGGCAAGCGAGGAAATTAACAGTGGTAAGTGTTTGTCCTCTACGGGGTCAAAACACACCACTTTGTTCCCTTGTGTTTATGCTTTGCCAGTTTTTCAAGAAGACATCTAAAAAAGCTTGCGCATTGATTTCAACACTGTGTTCTGAAGGAAAATTAAATTATTATACAGACAGTATGATTGTGGACAACAAAGTGTTCCTCTGTATTACAAACTCTTGCTATTGCCAAGCAGACAGGTCAGCAGTGTTCATTCATTTGCAACAGAGTGGCCCACTTATGTAGCATTTGCTATTATACCACTTAAACCCATTAAGCAGAGTGGCCATTTTGTTTTGGAGCTCATGGTTGTCACACTCTTGACCACTTTCATACATTTCAATTCTTGATGGTCGCATAAGTAGCCTTCAAAAATGAACTTGTTGTCTATGGTGGCCATCTGGCCAAAAGTCATGTATATAAATGGACCTCAAGACACTTGACTTCTGTAGCTATCAGCCGTGATTACTCTCTTGGCCTAATACAATATTCATGCATTAGAGAAGGCTTGCATTACTTTCTTTCTCCTCCTCATGCTGCCATCAGTAATTGAAATTTCTGAAGTGCGGCATGTTTAATAATGGAATTAATTTCCCGTGCAATGTGTATGTGATTGGCCATGCACAAGGAGCAGAGAGAGCGGGCTCCATTTCAAGGAGAAAAAGGCAGACTTTGCCATATTGCTAGATTTATGAATTTATGATGGAAGTAATGATAACCGCATTATTTAAGGTTCAATTTATGATGATCATTTTAATTATTTTGTATATAATACTGCCATGAGGCCATACATTTAATGCAGGTTGACTTCTCCTTTCATTTCATAAGTATAAACAGCTATTATAGCAAAGGCAGCAGTGTGTGACTGCTGATGTTTTTTTGTTTTTATGTTTTGTTTTGTTTTTTTCAATCCATAGAACAACCATCAATTTTGGGAGGAAGAAAATGAAAAAACAAACAAAAAAACTTGAAGAAACTGGAAAAAAAGCACAAAATTATGAGAAGCACTCTTTTTTTTTTTTAAAAATGCAGCAGATGTGGGCGGGAGACCGAGCTTCGTGTGAAGGCTAATGATCAAGCTGGTTTGACTTCTCAAGCAGTTAATGTGGAACAGACTGTTCCTGGCAAGGCAAGTCCAAATGACAGGCCATCACGGCAAAAAAGAACAAAGGAGGAGCTCTCCCAAGCAAAAAAACAAAAAAACGTGTTCATGTGGGAATAGTCATGTTTTATAAATCTGTTTTGAAGATTTTCTGGATACCTTTGTTCCCCACCCACATTCTGATTGCAAACCACTTGTCCTTAAGGCATCTCCTCCATGTTTGCTAATTAAACCTCAAATATGATGAGTGCTTCATAATATCAATGAAAAGATGATAAATATAAAAGACTGGCAACATTTTAATTCGGTGAAACCTATGGTGCCTTGTTTAAGCATATAGTATAGTACTGAAGTCAAAATTTTTAAAAATAAAATTTAAAAAATTGTGGCTTTGTGACAAGATGTTCATGCATTGATTTGTTAGGAAAACATGGAACAAGCACACAATTAATTTTCCTGCTTTACAGTTGACAGCAAAGGATGGGTCAGTGCAATGAGAGTGTAATGGAAACAGTGGGCTCAGCACAATAATGCTGTATGTCTCGGCCTAGGCATATTAGGCTAATGAAATGTTCACAGGCTGTAATTGGTGTAATGAGAGGGTAGATTGTGATGAAGGGTGAGAAAGATAGGCCAGCAATTAAGGACTGCAGAGCAGAAACCAGAGGAGGTATAATTTAAGAAATTAGGACAGTAGGAACGTTATATTTCCAAAAGAAAATAGGTTCAATAGCTAAGAAGAATTGTGCCAAATTTCTTTTGGAGAACATTTTTGTGCTTCAATCAATGATCAGACATGAACATTACTCAAATTACTCACCCCAGAGGTGATTATCCAATATGAGAACATCTGATAATGGGCTTTTCCAAATTCCCACTAAACACTGAAATGCACTTCTTTATATTTTTGCCATTCAACGACATTTACTGAACATGTTGTTTTATTAAAGCAAGAAAAATATGGCTTCTGATGCAGAACGCTCCACATTTCTGTTCATGAAACAGAAAAGTAGTTTCAGTTATGTTTAGCGACTTGAAGCTACAGCCTAGTAATTTCCAGCAAATAACCCCAATCTTTCCAACTATAAAAGGTGCCACCCACACGCTTTCTGACAATTTCACAGTTCAGAAATGAACATAGACTACCAACAAACACTAACAAATCATAAAATGCAAGGATGCCGTGAGGAACACAAATAATTCAGAACCAGAATGAGTGGGAGGAAGAGAGGAAGAGAGAGAACAAAAGAGAAACACAAAAGGTGAGAAAGCATCAAAGAATGACGAGACTGGGAGACAGCGAGTTAAACGGAGACGTTTTGCGTGCAAACTGTGTTCAGTTCAAATACCCAATGATTACGTCTCTTAACGTGTCAAGTGCATTTCCATTTTAAGTGTTTGCTCAAACACCCATGAAGAGGTGCTCTTCGGGTGCACAGAGTAATGACTGGAAGTCTTCTTAGATCCTCCAGCCTTGTAATGGCCATGCTCTTCCTCAACACCTTGCCTCATCAGCTAACAGTATAATGTGTCTGTGCAAATGTAAGTCCAAAATTCCCTTTCTGGTTTGTTTTCCATCAAGTCCCTAAAGGCAAATGAAATAAAATCATAAAGTTTCATTTGACTGAGCTCCCCTTCAAGGGGGTCTTCTTTGCCAGTGCTGCAATTCTTCCAGTGATTGTTATTTTTTGATTCATGGAAGTCACTTTTTTTTTTTTTTGCTCTAAATGTACTTGCTCAGAATCTTCATGGGGGAAAATTCATGCAAACGACACTTTCACATGCATGCAGGAGCTCACACTAATGATCCAGTGCCTTTTAAAACTGCTGTTAAGCAGCGAGTTAAACGGAGACACTCTCTGAACAAGTTTGAGGTCCATGCTGAAATCACAGATAGGTACAATGCAAGTGGCCAGAAAAGGAGTCCCAGTGAGCAATCTAAGAGTAGCAACAGTGCTGGAAGAGGTCCAGGGGTTCACAGGAACATAACCCTGATGTGGACAGCAGCACAATCCAAATCAGGTATGATTGCACCTTTTATATCTACTCCACTACAGCCATTTGCTGACTTTGTTTGCTATTTGTTGTTTTGAAAACTGTGTGAAGCAGATTTATCAGAGCCTTTGTTCCCAAAACAGTTGCCTGGGTGTGAAAGTGATGCTGATGAGGGATTTCAGCCTAAACACAAACAGCAAACCAAAACAATGAGGTCAAAGATACTAAAACGGAGGTAAACTGCAGTTAGGTACTAATTCTCTGCTTTTTCATTTTAACACATAAAATAACTCTTTCAGGCAGCAGACATGCGTACAGTATAACTTGGGTCTACTTCGCAAGGACCCACGTGGCTTGTAGTATAGTGTTTTGAGTGGTCAGTAAGACTAGAGAAGCGCTGTATAAAGGCCAGTCTATTACCCATGTCAGACCCATTCATATAACACTGCTACCACCCTGCATATTGATGTTAACAGAGATTCAGTCTGCTGCATAGTTCCATGACTTCACTGATAAACCTGATAATTATACTCAGTTGCATCCAGTAACTTTCCAACTTTAAATTTCTCCTCTCTGTCACACACTCTATATGCACCTTTTTTGTTGCCATTGTCCTTCTCACTTCTATCCTTTAGATTGGTTTAATGACATTAAAATGTTGGTATCACTGAAATTGTTTTCATTCCTGATAGCAACGGGTAACCAAACCCTGGAGGAGCAGCATGTGTCAGCTGCTCCTCCAGGATTTAACTCATGTCACTGAGTCCACCTGAAAAGGGCACTGCTCGTTTGACCCGCTTGTAACAGAAAAGAAATACTGATCACTGCAGCTTCAGAGCGAGACAGTTAATGCATTGTGAAAACCAGCTGATGTCTTCTCAGCTGACAGTTACCGGAAATGTGAATCAGCCTGAGCCACCTAAATTCACAGCAAATTTAGCTTTGCCAGCTTTCCTTATTAAGATTATCCATCTCCACCTGCAGGATATGTTGTCACAATAACACACCATACATATTGACTTGTCATAGCAACAGAAGCAGACCAGGTGGTCTGAGGAAAGATGACACCAACATTAGCCGCTATTAGTGGTCACACCAGATCAAGTAAACCTACAGGTGCTGAACCTCTAAGTGATTTGCTTATTTTGCTGAAATAAACTTTCCATTTACAGGGAAAAATATTCAATTTTTTTTTTTTTTAAGTTCAGTAGACTTGAGGAAAAAAATACCAAAATAACCAAATTCACATCAGCTTGTCACATTATCATACATTATTTATTTGTAAACTCATTGAGAGTGAGAAACATGCAATTTTCTTAATTCTGAACCACACTGGCACCAGCATTCCTGCTGGCTGCATTCAGCATTGATAATCCTGGCACTCCCCACAGGTCCGTGTATTAAAATGCAGCGCTGATGTTTGCCTTTGTGGAAAGGCCTTTATTATTAAAGTGCCCTCACCTGCTAACACATTACAGCCCGTAAACAACATGAATGATGTGCTGAGCACTGCAGCCTAACACACATTTATTAAATTACACTTTTCAGCCACACATCAGCTTTCTCCTTTGATTCATTTCCTTTAATGAGTTTGCTGATGTAGACTGGCATGCTGTAATGAAAAGGTAAAGACAAGCAAGCAGGAGAGCCATAAATAAGTCTCAGAGCATGAGGAATAATGACAGGAGTTTAATGTCCAATTAGATTAAAAGGCTCTCTGACACAAAAGTGGGATGCTGAGTGCACTGCGCAATGAGCCTGTGAGCGACATTGATTAACGCTAAACGGATCTATTACTCTCATCCATGGTCCTGATCAACAGCTCTACCTGCCACTTCTCTAACACTATAAATGTGTGTACAGTTGTACCTGTATCTTCTTTTTTGTCTTCTTCTTCTTTCGACTACTTCCTTTAGGGGTCGCCACAGCAGATTGTCTGCCTCCATCTGGGTCTCGACTGACTCTATATGGAATAATCCTGATCCACATGTTTGATTTGGGAAAAATTTTATGCAGGATAGCCTTATTGACACAATCCTCCCCATTTATTCTGTCTCAGGACTACCATTAGGATAGGCTTGTTACCCTCTCGTGGCTGGATTGTATAGCTGTACCTATATCTCTGCATGCAAATTTTTCTACCTATTAACTGGGTTATAGATTAACAAAACTGGCAACTAATGTCAAAAGAAATCTATGAATTTGTGACTTTTTTCCAAAGACATGCAGGAAAAATTTTTCTTAATAATTCTGATGCATAAACAAAAGCAAGGCAAGCTATTTTTGCAGATATGAGTTTCATAAGAGGCAAGACAGTTTTCTTCTTGTGAAGCCTAGCAGAGGCCTGATAACATTCCACTTTATTGGCTCTAGCTGAAAAAACATGATAGTCTGTCTATCATCATATTTGTTTTCAGACACTTGTCAGCCTCAGCTTGCATCTTCTGTTTGAGCTGAACATGAGAGAGGGGGTTACAGAGGTGTTAAATCTGCTTTGCTGCAGGGGAAGAAAACTACCTTGTAGTTGTGGCTCCTCATTATTCTGCCAGCAGAGCTTTGCTCTGTTGAGGAGAGATAGATGGAAAGATGACAGATGCCCTCCTGTGGAGGAGTATGTCAGCACCTTTGACATAAAACACAGTCTACATTAACATTCACAGTTACCATTGTGTGATGTGCACTGCACCACGGAGATCAAAAAGGCAATATTATATAACAAAAGGCATTGTATGTGTAAAGTGTTTGAGGTTTCTCTCTAGGATCTCTACAGTATTTATTATAGGTCAGAAACCATGTGTGAATCATTAATAATATACTTGAGAGAATGTTAGATGACTTTACTTTTTTATTACAATGCAAATGTGCTCTAAATCTTTTTAGAATGACATAATCATCATTGTTCTAAGGCTGATTTTCTAATAAATACAACATGTGTCATGTCCCATTTCCACAATTCATACATTGTGGGATTATTTTTCCCCCTGCCTACTGTTACACTAAACACCAAGGAAGAAAAATTGCATTATGCTTGTGCCAAATTCAAAAAAAAAAAAAGAGGACTTGAACTAGAGTAGCAAAGTGATTCACAATGGGACAAACCATACTGTGATGATAAAAAATTACAATGAATAATATGAAGTCACTACAATACAGTCTTGCTGTTAGAGATTTTCCAGGCAGCAAAACAAAATCATTTTGTAAAATCACTGATTATATTTTCTAGATCCTTGTTTTGTATTTTGTTGACTCACAGCTTCATTTGCAAGACTGTATTAACATTTTAATTCACAATATCATTTGTAACCATCGCCTGCTTGGCATGACAAGATTTTTTTTTTTCAGTAATTGGCAGTTATATGTAAGAGGAAATATTCTCATATTCAAATCAACACCATTAAATGTGTTGCAGCACAATGATATAGAATGGTTGTTATCCATGGAGGTTAGGCGACACACTGACCCTAGTCTTCTTGACGAGCATCTCATCAGTGATTTTCCAGGTGAGTCAGAAATTCTTGTTACAAGGTATATAGCTGTGAAAATGTGAAAATTGTCATTAAAATGTATATAGCATAGGTATTAATAAACCAACTCCCCAAGATCATTTATAATAAACACAATCTGCATTCAAATTCAGATCATGTACACTCATTTGCATATGTTATTGGTTAATTACAGCATGCCAGTCACATAATGTTTTCATTACATATTTGTATCTGAAATTGCTGCTGACATATTTTAGACTCAGACTCCTGAAGTCATATTCACATCAAACAGCGCTGAAGAAAATTTTGTTTGGGACAAAATGCATTTTGTCTGGTGGTCTGTGGCACAGATAGTCTATCATGCCTTTCTCCATTATTTGTGAACCAGCCTAATTTCATTATTTGGAAAAAATGCCCCAAGAATGTGACTTAATAGTTGGTATAAATTATTTTTCTTTATGGTGGCCAGCTTTGTTTTATTCAGTTATACACTGCAGAACAGATAGGAATCATGTCTCAGGCCAAAAGTATCCCTCTGCCTCCCAAGTTCTGACTGCAAAAATGTTAAGCAGAGTAACATCCATATGAATGCAAGGACCCAAAGTTTTCCAGCAGAACACTGTAGTGTAATGAGATGATCTCGTGACTCATTTCACCTGTGGTTTTAATTCTGTGGCTCATTGCTCTAGTTGCTGCAACAACTGATTTAGGGCAACCGAGAGAAAGTAATCGATATGCAACTGACAGCGCCACCGTCCTAAAAGATCAAAGCCTTGTAAAGAGTTGTGTCTTGTAAATAACTGGGTTATACTTTC
>VUQS01018636.1:1962-13051 GCA_015108495.1 Heterochromis multidens
AAAAAACTAGAAAAAAAAAAAAAAAAAAAAACTGCTAATGAAAAAATTCAGAGCCAGATGAGACATCAATACCTGAACCATGATGACCTCCCCAAAAGTACTGAAATAATCCTTAAGGTCTTGTTCTGTTGTTTTCCATGGCAACCCGAGGACAATAAGATCTGATGTCTTCTGAAAGCCCCTTTTAATTTTCACAACTGAGGCAGCGTCTATTTCCTCCATCTTCCTTTTGTTATCTATAAAGAACAAATAAAAAATGCCAGTGAGAAAAACAAACAAACACAAAAACGGATCATATGTAATTACAAGGCTCCTCTAAATAAAATCAAAGCTATAAAAACACAAATACAAGTTTTTTTTTTTTTACCATTTCAATAACATGTTGCCACAACAGCCTCCACTAATCTGTTATAATTTTCCACAGTTTGTACAACCTTGCTGCAGGATTTGGTCACATTCACCAGCATAAAAATAAGCAAGGTATTAATATAGAGCTTTAAGGCTTTAGTCAATCCAGTTCAATCAATCAACAAAAAGCAGCCTCTGTCTCATAAATTTATTTGGTGTCATTTTTGTTTCTTAGGCCAACCTCATACAGTAGCCTCTCTCTTTATGGTCTCTTTGGAGGCTCCAGCTTGTGGTGCTGTTGAATATTATACTATTAAAATATTGAGATGCTCCACGTGCAGTCACAAACCATTTTATACCAATTAAAATAAATGGCGTACTTTTCAGTGTCAGGCAAAGCAACTTAACTATAATATGAACATAAAAAACCTGCACAGATTTGGACCAAAACTGCGCATTACAACATTAATGGTAATAGGACGTATGGAATAGTTCTTATGATACTTTGAATTAGTTGTAGTCAAATCAACTTATCAACTTGTTAACTACTGTTCTTACTGTCCTGGAGCAACTATGACCACATAATTTCCTCTGGGATTAATAAAGTATTCTGATGATTAACTGGCATTTTGTGGGCAGGGGTGTCAATTTACTTATTTGTTTAAGCAGTAACCGGAAAAGCACAAAATATCAACACAGACACCTGCCTTACCTTTGGGATAATTGACGATATATACCAGGTTTCCCCAGTCGTTCTCCGGTGGGTGCAGGACACCCTCCACAAGCCGGACTCCCCTCATGCACTGGGTCTCTGGGTTTCTATATCGCAGCCCGCAAGCCCCTGGAAACTGGGCTGCTACCGACGACAGCAAAACAGTACCATCGTCCTCTGACGGGATCTCCATGGGCTCCTCATTTTCATCCTCAGCCACCCGAATGTAAAGCTCTGACATGGTGTCCAGGATGGCTGAGCTCTGGTCCAAGTGGAGTCAGCTGAAAGAGCTCAAGTTATCAGTAAACACCAGAGTAGTGCGAACGGGTCTGTGGAGTCGCTGCTCGCTTTGAGTTTACTTCTGTTAACTGTGTGTGAAGCAAATGTAACACAAGGCGCAGACACACAAACTACGTGGAACACTCACTCCACAACTCTTTCGCGTTTAACAGCTGCCGGCATGAAAGCTGGATGGTTTCCTTTGCCAGAAACGACACGCGTAAACAAGTTAGCCAGCTAGCTTCTGAACTAGCACACTCAAGTCAGCACGAAAAATGAATGGCCGTCCAGTGCTGCGACGCGCTGTCAACAAAAACACGGCTCCTACTCGTGTTTATGAGCGCGCGGCCGAAAATTGTGCGTAAATAACAACATCGACAAGTTATCGTGTTCGATGGAATTTAACCACCAAAGTCAGCATATCAACACAGCGACACACGGATAAACCTTTTAACCTCAAGCTAGCTAACAAAATGGCTGCCGATGCTCACCTTGTAAAGATGACATCATCGACTTGGGAGGGCGCACTGTTATTTTAGTTGTGGGGTTGCCAAAGAAAATCATTTGGAAAACGTTTGCTGAATAGTTTCATTTCTGACTATCAATTGTGGGTTAACTTTTGTGAATTTAAGTTAAACCTAACGGGCATTTTTATATTTCTTTAGTAGATTCTCGTAACTTTTTCGTGCTAAGTTTAAAGCTCCTGGTTTACCCTTTTGAAGTCTCATACAAACAAAAGGTGCGTAATGTTTTGAAGAAATTAAATGAAAAAACTAGAGCCTGATACTGGCTAATTGCAGATATCCAAACCTGCTGTTTTCTCGGTCATTTGTGAAACACATTACTGAGACGCTAATAAACAATGACCACATATTCTCCTCTTTTTCAATATGAAGTAACTCTAAATGTATTTACAGTAAAAATGATCAGCTATAATGATATCGCTTTCTTTTTTTTAACTCCCTAAAAATCTGTATGTGCACTGACCTCTAAAATCCTGTACTGTGGTATAAATGAATGAATGAATAATAAATAAATAAGTAATGAATGAATAAATGAATTATTTAATAAAAATTATTAATTATTTTTTAGAGATGAATACAACACAATACAAATTTTACAGTACTCTGCAAAAGTCTTGAGCCACCCCAAATTTTTTTTAAATATTTTGCAGGAAAATGGGAAGTAGCTGCAGTAATTTATTGAAATGCCCGTGACCCTGAATTGGATAAGCGAAAGAGAATGGATGGATACATTGAAATGTGCAAAGATGCATGGAAATGCAGTATATAAGGCAAAAACAGAGTTTATACAATTCTAACGAGCTTGAAAGTCAAGATTTGTATTTGCTTTATTCTTCAACACAGCCTGAACTCTCTTAGGCAAGTTTTATTGTCATTTCTTTACAATAAAGGAATAGTGCTCCAGGCTTCTTGAAGGACAATCAAAGCTCTTCTTTGGATGTTGGCTGCCTTTTGTTCTGTTCTCTGTGATCTCACACTGCTTCAATGATGTTGAGGTCCGGGCTCTGGCGAGGCCAGTCCATGACTGATAGTGTTCCATTGTGTGTTTGTCTATCCAGGTATGAGACTCCACCTGTTATAAAGATGGCTGTAGACACTCACTGTTGTACCTCTCTCCTGACCTCCTCCATACATATTGATGACAATTTGAACTCAAAATTTCAAATTTGGATTCATTACTCCATAAGACCTGTTGCCACTGATTTACAGTCCAGTTCCTGTGTAATTTGGCATACCTCAGCCATTTCTCCTTGTTCACCTTTCTTCCACTGAGACCATTTCTGATGAGACTTCAGCAAACAGTAGATGGAGGGCCAGATGCACTCAGGTCCTGTGTCAGGTCTTTATTGGATTTTTTCCCTATTGCTTAACGACATGACTTTCAGATATTGTTCATCTGCTGTAGATAGTTTTTTAGACCTGCCAATTCTTCTTCTTTTGTCCTCCATTTGTCCAGTTTCCTAAATTTTTTAACGACACACTGCACACCATGCCAAGATATGCCAGGTTTTCGGCTAACAGCTCTTTGTTGGTGCAAAAATACTATTTTATGCCTGTCAAACTGTGTTATCTGTGACATTTTTCATAGATTCAGCTAATGGAATGATTACACGTTTTTGCAACAGGCTGCTAGTAACAAAGTACCTAAAGATGCAATTTCAAAAGAGGTAAAGCAACAGGAGATTTGGTACAGAGATAACAATTCCTGCATCAGTGTAAAGAACACAAAGGAGATGACTGTAGATTTCAGGAGGGGCAGAAACTCCCCTCCACCCCTGCACATTGGGGGAGCAGCTGTGGAAGTGGTCTCCAGCTTTAAGTGCCTTGGTGTATATCTCACCAAAGAGCCACAACACTTATTTCCTGGTTAAGAAGGCACACCAGTGCCTCTACTTTCTCAGAAGGCTGAGGCACACTGGACTTTGGAGCTCAGTTCTGAACTTATTCTATATATGTCTTGTGGACAGTGTCCTGTGCTCCTGCATCACTGTGTGGCATGGCAGCTGCTCTGTGGCAGAAAGCTCTGCTAAGGGGGGTGAAAACTGCACAGAGGATTGTTGGCAGTAACCTCCCCACCACCACAAATATCTACAGCTAGCAGATGCAGAAAAGGGCCTGCACCCTACACACCCAGCACACACACTGTTTGTCCCTTTCCCCCCGGGCAGGAGGATGTGGAGTATCAAGAGCAGAACCACCAGACCGAGGAACAGCTTCTTCGCGAAGGCTGTAAGACTGCTGAACTCTGGAGGTGCTCTGTAGTCTATGCTGCTCCCAGCCAAAGGTAACAGACATGCGAAACCACTTGTGTCTTTGTGCTATTCATCGCACACTTTTTTGAAACTTGAAAACTGACTCTGTCATTTTCTTATTTATGCTTAATTTACACCGTAAATATGTTTCTTATTCCTTGTTTTTGTATGTATTCTTGTTGTGTTCTTATCCTGTTGGCTTTAACCTGGACCTGAGTGCATGCTTTTTGTATGTAGACACAACACTGGTTCATCCCTTGAGGGAGGTGCCTTTTTTATGCTCAAATGATTCATAGGTCAGTGTTAAGTGGCTTAAGAAACAAACAAACAAGCAAGCAAACAAACAAAAATTCCTCTGAAAATGATCAGGTACAAGGACTGGACTGAAAATAAGTGAAAAAGGAGCCAATGTCCAAAGAAAAACTTTGAAAGACCTTCAGAAAACCTGGAGAACTATTGCTCAAGACCATTTTAAAAATTACAAGAAAGTCTGGCTCCTTGGAAGCAAAATATAAAGAAATGAGAGCTAGCTTGAGACTTTTGCACAGTACTGTATATTTATTGGTTTTGGAGATCCATTAAACACATTGACATGTTTGAATATTTCACTCAATGTGAACAGCATATAGATTTCAATAGCAAGCTGGAACAAGCTGATATATGTGTAATACTGTGGCATCACATTGTACCTAATAAAGGTTAATAAAAGGAGGGGTAATTCATGATGATGACAAACACAAAAGCACATGTTCCTGTAAACTCTATTTTCACACATGCTCGAGACAGTGATTGTTCTTTTTTTTTTTAACTTTTTTTCCTCACTTATCTTTTAACAAAGAAAAGTAAACACACCTGTGTTTTAACCTCTAGGCCAGTGACACAAATCCACTGAAGTTTCCATCACTTCATCATGGATCACATTAGATTGGGCATCCTTACTATGTGAGTAGCATAATGATGTACAGACTCTATCTCTACACTGTCTTCCAAAAATTAGCTCTATTCGATGTTCCTTTCTACAGGTTTTGCAGTGTTTTATCATGAAGAGCGCCATTTTCCATTCAGAAAAAAGAATGGGTTCACACTTCAACAGCAAGGTGAACATTTATTCTGTTATGAGCTGAAGCTGTTACTGGTGCATTCACACTGTTTGTGAGAAAATATACCTGCTGCACTTTCAGAAGGAGATGTGGTGTGTTTTTCTGAATACATGGATATGTGGCTCCACAGTACAAGAATTGAAGAGCTCAGGGTCTGGCCGTCCAGGGCTTTAAGTATCCAAGGTAATTCTTTCTGACAAGATAAATCACTTTAAAAAGTATTTACATACATTTGATGTTAAATTATTTGTTTCTGAATCACTTCTTCCTTTTCATAATTCAACCTTGCATTTCTGGATCACCTGAATCTCCAGCTGTCTGCCTGTGGATTCTCACTGCACAAAGACTCTGACACTAACTACATTTTTACAGTTGGCTAGACTGGATGTTTTGTTCAGGAGCAGGTTTGCCAGTCTTTGCTGAAATATGCAATCCATGTATACAACCTCTGATATTTCACTTGTGTACAGAGGCTTGATGTTGACAATTATCTGTGTATATGTTGGCCATTCAGGATGGCTTTAGTGTCCTGACACTGAATTTGGTGAAGAGGATAAATCGATTCAGAAGCCAACCTCACAGTGTCACTATGAAGTGTCCCGTGATTTCTGTACTGCAAAGCAGAGAACAAATCCACTGTGACCCTGAATGTATTCAGGTAACAACTTGCTGGAGACTTCAGACATTTTGCCACATTTCAACCAAGAAGGCTGTTTTTACATTAGTATTATTTTGCTTTATTACTGGATATGATTCGTGTGTGTCCTCAGGTGATCAGAGCAGTTCCCTATGGAAACTGGGATAATGAGGTAGTAATTAAATTCAGTGCCTGGAATTCTGATTGCCTTCTAAATCATCACAATTATGTCTGTAGATGTTTCAGGTTTGGGAAGAAAGTCTGACTTAGTTTTTTTATATTTACAATGTCTGCTTTTCCTCTGCAGCTGCAGTGGTCTCTGTGTCTGGATGATCATCTCCTTGTAGCTCTGGAGGATGCCAGCTTGATTCAGATGAACACTGACGTGACCGTATCAGACGTAAGAGTTCAAGGCAGGAGGAGGGAGGTCTTAAGTCTCCTCAAAGTGAGAGACTTCACACAGCATTATGCCACCTAGTGACTATTGTTAGTATTACAACTGAAATGTACTAAATCACTGGTTAATATAGATAATGGAAAATGAAGAGGAATTTTTGGCCTTGAAGCTGGTCAGAGGCAGGTATGCCTACAGTATGAAAGCATCATGTCCAAAGGGTGGGTAACAAGGAGAGAACTGGAGCTGGAAGTTTTTTTTCCTTTGCCACATCAATAAGTTGTGATGGTTTTTATACCCAACAGTACAGCAGTAGTTGTCAAATTGTGGTCTGAGTTTCATTAGAGTTTGCTGATGCCGTTGTGTTGACCTTTACATCAGTAAAATTCACTTGGGTTCTGAATCCAAACTCAAAGTACCAAAGTATTATTAACTGCAAAGTATTCACAGTAAAATAACTTGTTCTGTATGTGGTCATAGTGAACCTAGTTTGAACTAAAGCTACACAGTTTCGCCTTGGTCCAGTGGATCCAAGGTCAGATCCAAAGGGTTACGAGTTAAGTCTGGGTATCATCAGATGACTGATAGAGAGAGTTAAAACAGTTTGCTACTAATATCTTGGTCTTTTGAAAATTTAGCAGTTTTATTTCTCTGAAAGATATTTGAACTAGTACGATATTTAAATGAAGCCATCTGAGAAATTTTGAAGGGTCCCAGACAGATACTGTGCAAACTAAAAATACCGGAAGCCAATGATTTAGTCTAACCCTCAATGTTTTTTAAATGTTCGTTGTTAATCAGAAAAGTGGAGAGCAACTACAGTTAGGGCCATAATTATTTGGATAATGACACTCTTGTAGTTTTACTTCTGTAAACCACCACAGTGGATTTTACATCAAACAATCAAGATGTGACTGAAGTGCAGACTTTCAGCTTCAATCAAGTTAAGTTTAATTAAAGGTTTAATAAAAGTATTGCAACTGTTTAGGAATTACAGCCATTTTTAGACAAAGTCCTCAATTTTCAGAGGTTCAACATTAACTGGACAAACTAACATCATTTTAAACATAAGGATTGTTTTTAATACTTGCATAAAAATCCTTTGTAGTCAATGACTGCCTGAAGTCTAGAACCCATGGACATCACCAAACGGTGCTCTGCCAGGCCTTTACTGCAGCCACCTTCAGTTACTGCTTGTTTGTGGGTCTCTCTACATTCAGTTTTGTCTTCAGTAACTGAAAAGCTGCTCTATTGGGTTGAGATCAGTTGACTGACTTGGCCATTGAAGAATATCCCATTTCTTTGCCTTGAGAAACTCTTGGGTTGCTTTTGCAGTTTGCTTTGGGTCATTATCCATTTGCATGGTGAAACGCTGTCTGATCGATTTTGCAGCAATTCATCCTGCTACTTCTATTAGCAGTCACATCATCAATAAACAATAGTAATCCAGTTCTACTGGCAGCCATACATACCCGTACCATAACATCTCTTCCAACATGTTTGACAGATAATGTGAAATGCTTTGGATTATGAGCTGTCTATACTTTTCTCTTTTAATCATTCTGCTACAAGTTACTCTTGGTTTCATCTGTGGAAAGATATGTTTCCAGAACTGTTCAGGTTCTTTTAGATGTTTTCTGAAAAAGTCTAATCTGGCCTTCTTGTTCTTGAGTGTAACCAGTGGTTTGCACTTTGTTGTAAACCGTCTGTATTTCCATTCATGAAGGCGTCTCTTGATTGTAGACTTTGACAATGACACACCTCTTTGAGACTGTTTTTGATGTTATGAAGTTGTTTTTCTTGGAAATAATTCCGTGATCATCCACTTTTGTTGTTTTCTGTGGTCTTTCAGGCCTTTTTTGTGTTGCTGAGCTGGAGATTACATTAATTCTTTTTAAGAATGAACCAGACAGTTGATTTGGCCACTTCTAAAGATTTTGCTATCTTTCTGATAGGTTTATTTATTAGGTTTTCAGCCTAATGATAGCTTCCTTCACTTGCATTGACATCTCTTTGGACATCACATTGAGAGTTCCAGTGAAAAGCTACCAAACAACACTTGGAATCAGCTCCAGATCTTTTATCTACTTAATTTGTCACAGAACAACGAGGGAACAGGCCATGAAACCGTTTATCAGTCCATTGTCCAATTACTTTTGAGCATCTGAAAATGGGGGACTGTGTATAACAATGGCTGTATTTCCAAAACAGTTAATGCAATATTTTTGTTAAACACCTTGAAAGTCTGCACTTCAGTCACATCGTGATTGTTTGGTTTAAAATCCACCGTGATGGTGTACAGAAGCAAAATTACAAACATATATCATTGTCCAAAAATCTATGAACTTAATTGTATATCTGTTAAATAAATGTAGTGCAATCAAAAGTGCAGCATTTTTCCCAGAAATTTAGTGAAGTATAAATTGGCAACAAACGAAAATACTTATAAACAAATACCTCAAATTATAATGGGTACAGTACTTGAATAAATAATTGAATAAATATACTTTGTTAATTACTAATCACTAACCACATTAACACATTTTATCCTGGATACATCCACAGCAGACAAGACTGTGCTGCGCATCCTCACACAACGAATGGGTTTAACCAGAAGAGGCACCTATGACAATGACAATGATGCACTGACAGTCAGTGACGTGTCAGTTAAACTTGTAACTCTGTCCATTTCCACAACCCAAATACTCCGGACAAAGGTTAGTGCTGAAACAAAAGGTGGCGACTGTATGTCTCCAATGGCTCATGACATGTGTTAACATGTGTAAGTTGTGTAGCTTTATGCATAAGGATTCATTAAAGAGTAAAACATCTAAACCAGGTTTGTTTTACAGCCCTGCACAGACGACAAACGGCTCCTGCAGCCATTCTACAGGGTGGATGTTGTGCTCACCTTCAGAGAGACAAATCACAAAATGCACTGGACCATGGAGAACACATTGCCATGAATAGTTGAGTGTGCTGCTGATGAACACAGTAAAACTAAAGAGGCGATCAATTATAGGATGTTTTTTTGACCATGGCATTTAATGTAGTCACACCAGGCACTTTTTGTTTGTTGCTCAGTCAGTCGCTTAATGTTTCAACCTTATTAATGAAAACAGTACAATATACACTCAGCAGACACTTTATTAGGTACACCTTACCTGTACTGGGTTGGACCCCCTTTTGCCTTCAGAACTGTCTTAATTCTTTGTGGCATAGATTGAACAAGGTGCTGGAAACACTCCTTAGAGATTTTGGTCCATATTGACATGATAGCATCACACTGTTGCTGCAGATTTGTCAGCTGCACATCCATGATATGAATGTCCCATTCCACCACATCCTAAAGATCACAACTGTGTGATAGACCCTGGGGCAGATATTTTTTTGAGCCCTTACCACCACCAGAGCAGAAAAATAATATATAGCAATAATCACTAATATCAATAGCATCATTACAGCTTTTGATCAGCACTGTGGACAACAACTGCAGTCAGAATTTGAGGAAACTGACACATTAATTTAAGCTTATGCTAGAAATTCACACCATTTTCTTCAACTAAGCTACCACAAGCCCCAAAGAGATTTAGCCTTTGTAACCCAAAGACAGCTGTAATGTCTGTAAGCATGGAACACAAGAGAGAAGCCCATTATCCACAGGTCCTCACAGACTGACTGGATTGGTCGCTGTATAACAAGCACACTCATTTATAGAATTCCTCATTTAACAATCTTTTCCAATGGACCAGTTTCTAGATATATCACACACACATATTACAGCAGAACATGTGAGTGGTAGCAGTGTTTCAGTTCTTTGCAAAAACACAAAGACAAACTACTCACTCATCAGAACTTCATCTTTCAGTCCTTGTGCTCAGCAAAGTCATTGACAACACTGCTTGAGTCCAAAGTCCTGACAGTATGCTCATCCTGCTCTTTTCTCTCATTCCTCTTTTGAGCATCATTGTTTTGCTTTGCTTGCTAATCATAATTTAAAATGCTGCTGCACTGACTAACTATAAAACACTCGCCAAAAGACAAATTGTTGCATATTTGACATTAACAGGTTCGTGCACATTTTCCACAAATGACAGGGAGCAAGGTCAGGAAGTACAAGTAATATATTTCTTAGTACGCCCCTCTGCCATCAAAACTTTTCAGAAAAAGTGCCTATTTTAATCAGTTGAGTGTAAAAATGATTGAGTAAATATTTGCAGCTAAAATGCTGTTCATAAGGAAACTGTATACTGCATAAATAAAGTTAGGCTTTTGGTCACAAGATAGAACCAGGACTTAAACATACAGTGGAACTTATAATTTGTCCACTTTAATGTCATGGTGTCAACTGGTGCATTCTGTGTAATATGGAGGGAGAGATGTGCCCATTTGATATCCATGTCAGCTGAGCTTCTCCTACTTTCCTACGCTTCTTCCTGGGGCATTTCTTTGGCTACCTTGTTGAAAGTTATGCCTTTGGCAAAGGTGCTACAATACATCCGGAAAGTATTCACAGCACGTCACTTGGATTAAATTCATTTTTCACCTCAAAATTCTATACACAACACCCCATAATGACAAAGTGAAAAAAGTTTGCTTGAAATTCTTGCAAATTTATTAAAAATACAAAACAAAAATATAACATGTACATAAGTATTCACAGCCTTTGCCATGAAACTCAAAATTGAGCTCAGGTGCATCCTGTTTCCACTGATCATCTGTCAGATGTTTCTACAACTTGATTGGAGTCCACCTGTGGTAAATTCAGTTGATTGGACATGATTTGGAAAGGCACACACCTGTCTGGAGAGAGGAGAATCTTCCAGGACAACCATTTCTGCAG
>VUQS01018640.1:1753-18099 GCA_015108495.1 Heterochromis multidens
AATTGAGGATTTTTTTTTGTCTTTTTTTTTTTTTTTCTTTTTTTTTAAGTTCTACATGTCATTGCCAAGCTGGTGCTGAGATGTTTTTGGTAACCGTGTACGAGCTTCTCAATCTGATGTTTCAAAGAAAGCTTTCATGCAGTGTTAATGAAGCTGTGGATCCAGTCTTACTGATGACTCAGAATGATCAGATTACTATTAAAAAGACGACTGGGAGCTTTTACAGAACAATAACATCCCACCTGAGCAGTTGAGAGCAATCCTTTATGTCGCTACTTTGAACATATTAAGCACATCTATAATCTGCTCTTTTTTAAAGCTCCATGAAGACAAAGTACAGTAGATTAGCTGGGAGTGTAATTTCTAATTTATGACTATTAAAGACTCTCTCACACACCAAAAAATGAAGCTATTCCACATGCTGGCTCGGTCCAGAAGCATCAAATATTCTCAGTGTGCAAAGGTCAGAGAACAAGGCGAGGAGACCTTAATTATCATCAAATGTCATTTTGTTAATGCACTGTAATGTTGAAGTTCTTGGATGTTACCATTGGTTACAGCTTAACACCATGGTTGATGGCTGGAGTGCACTTTGCAGCTTGGGGGAAATATTTACCTTTTCTGGACAGGTTAACTGATCGATGTGATGGTCCTCCTCTTTCTATCTGACCTGAGCCCTGATGGCCATCAATGAACAGGTGACGCACCTGAAAAAAGAAGAAGAAAAAAAAAAAGGAGAGAGGAGGTCTAATGAAACGTAGGTTTCAGGAATGTGCTGACTGTGAAATTATTAGCCTTTAAAGTTGCTTTAAAATTGGTACACATCATCAGTAAATGCCATTTTAATTCCAATATGTGATACTGGCCAAATATCAGTGCATTTTAAACTAGGTCAAATAATTAAAAACACTACTGCGAGGGTTTCTGTAGGGTTCACCAAAATGTACTTAACACAATCACATTATGGGTGTTTTCCACTCAATGTTGTCTTAAAGTGTTGATTGCACACAAAATCCAGCTTCCTATAACATATCTCATTAACATTCCTGTTTGAATTTTCAAATTCTGTAATGGCTCATTTTTGGGATCTTCCAATGTCTCAATGTATCGCCTGTCACAAGCATCACTTTAGTTAATAGATGCTGTTAAATAGTTGCTAAGATGTTTTCTCACTTCCTGTTTTGGTTTTTTGAATTTGATGGGTGTAACTGACAAATGGTTATGAAGTTGAAAAAAAAATAAAAAAAATATCCATCATTACTTTTGTGAGGATTGGTCGAAGATGATCGGTTTTGATGGCTACTGATTTTTTTTTTTAATGCAATGTAACAGACACATAAATTTGGCAATTTGAACAAAGTAAAAGGGTGTCAGATTCCACCCTTCTCAAGTTATCACCAGACAACCGCTTTTATAAGGTCAGGACATCAAATGGAATTCAAATTCATGAACTTCTGCTTATTGCAGCACTCCCTGTTGGGTTTCACAGCAGCAGCAGGAGGATGATAGTATGTCAGAAAAAGCAAAAATATGATTGGTGCCTGGCTTCTTGTCTCCCAAAAAAACCTCATCCTTTATAATCTCCTGCAGCAAAGCAGTTTCACCATGTTTTCCTATTCAGGGCCTGTAAATTTTGCAGTCTTTGAACCAGATCTTCTGGCACCCAGATGAGAGAACTGCACAAATGAAAAGGAAAAAAAAAGAAAAAAAAAAAAGAAAAAAGTTATGCACAGCACTTACTCCTTGATGACCCCTCTCAACAATAGTGCTCAGTTTTCAGAAGTTGTGACTGCAAATACGATACATTTGCATGTTTGAAGCAAGAGTAAAAAGTTTCCCCAGTGCTCTTACTTGCATGGCAGAATATTATCTATGTATAGATGTACAGCTACAATCGCAGCTCTCAGTGGGGGTGTAGTTGGTTGGCGTCAAAACACTAGCAGAGGAGATTTGATCTCAAAATACAGGATTTGTGGAGAATTTGTTAAGAACAAGTTTGAGCTTGCTGTCAAACTGTAAAAAGGCATCTTGCTTCAACTATGGAGAGTAACTGAAACATCTATAGCTCTTCAAATACAGGTAAGCTTTATATAACGTCTACCATAATAATGTGGAAACTATCCGCTAACATTCCAGTTTTAAAAGATGCAGAGAAGTAGACATTTCAATCCAGTATTTCTGTCAATTAAGGCAGGTAACTTATTTTCCTCTCTCTCTTTAATGTCAGCTCATATACACACTTTTGAGTACTGGACCGACCTGATGTGGGCGCACACAGCTGGAGTTTAGGTTGGGGTAGCGGGTAGCAGGGTCAATGGTGTACTGTTCAAAGTTTTTACTGATGTTCTCTGGGGTGGTCTGGGGCAGAAGACGGTAAATGCTCTCCCTGGAGAAGAATGAAAGAGATTTAACTGTCAGACTTAAGAAAGAGCGGCTTTTTAATCAAATCCACAGTAATCTAGGATAAATGTATTCATGTAGAACCAAACAACCAAAAGAGTTATCAGAAGACACAATCTCATTTTAAAGCAAGTACTGTAAAACCTACAATACGAAAAGCTATCAATACAATATGAAGCCTTGAAGGTTGTCCAAAGACTACCACCACAGAAAAAGCGAGGTTTTCTTTTAGTTCAGAGAGAAAGACCCTTTGAATGCATAAACATGCTAACACACCTCTCAGCCAGAATCTCCAGGGGGCTCCTTCCTTTTGTCCAGCCCTTCACCATCCAAGCAGTGTCAAAGGCAGCCAAAAAACCCCGAGCGCAACCTGTTCCCATCGGCCAGAACGGCTGTAAAGAGAAAGCACCACACACACACACACACACACACGCTGAGCCTTGGATCACAAAAAGGGCAGTGTTCAACAGCTCTCACAACACTAATATTAATAAATTTGATTTTAGGCAGCTTTAAAAACACTCAGGGTCCAAAAAACAGAAGAGTTAACAATATAACCAAGTCAATAAGTCAATAAAACAAGTTTACGATATATAAAATCATTATAGAGCAACTGAAGACTCTAGACCCTGTGGTATTCAAACAGGCGGATGGCACAGTGAGATTTAGAGAAGAAAACCTGAGTGCGCAAATGGGTGTGTACTGCAGAGCAAGGTTATAGATTGCCTTAAAGGTAGGGAGCAGAATCTTGAAATCAATATTATATTTAAGCAGGAGCTAGTGAAGCTGCTGAAAGACAGGTGTGATGTGACTAATAAAGGGAGTGCTGTCAAGGATAACATCTAGACTCTTAACCTGAGAGGAGAGAGAAACTAAGTGGCTGTCAATGGGAAGGGAACAATATAACTTCTTATACCTCAAGCAGACTATCTCCCACCAGTGTGACCAGCAGCTGGTGTCCATGTTTCTCCCTGATCAGGGCAGCGTTTTCTGAGGCATACATGCAGGTGAAGTCAAACATGGCTACATCTGGCTGTCCGTAGTGGTTGATGGCATAGTCCAGGGATGGCAGCTGGTAGTTTGTGCCAAAGTCAGCTGCCTCACGGGCATATGAGAGCAACGCTTCCTGATTGACGTTGTCAGCACTCAGCAGTCGCTCCGTCTCCATGTAGTCCTGTATTAAGAAGAAAGAAGGTAGGTTTACCATAGTACCTATGAGTGAATTCATTTTAGGCCCATAGCTGCATTGATAGAATTACAACCCCACTGCAATTTAACAGAGCTTTTTAGCCCTTTTTTACTCATTGGTTTTGACTTGACTGGCTTCCAACCTCAACTCACCAAACAACAGACAGGCACAGTTAGCTACAGGCTGGCAAGCATATTTTAATAAGCTGTTGGAAACCAAAACAGAAGCTAAATGAGAGACAATATTGAATCTGTATTCATTGCGGGGTAAATTTCTCAGTGTCTGCTGGATGTGTTATAGGTATGTCATAGGTTTGCCTCAAAGCTATGAAGCAATAATGTGTCGGTGGTGTGTTTTTAGCTTGTTTTACTGCACCCAAGTGGACCAGGAAATACTCCATCTTTAACTTGATGAAATGATCTGTTTTTACTGAATATTAAGTTCATATTTTCTTTTTTTATTCATTTAAATTTGAATTAATTTGAATTTGGACTGAACATTAGGCATGTACAAATTACCAAGTGACACTGGAGTCTCAAAATTTACTGCAATGTTTTCTTCTGATGATTAAACAAACAGGTTTCATTTCTTTTACTTAGTAGTTTTATGGTATTTAGTAGTATTATTATGGTATGGCACTTTTAAATGTGAAAACTGCTTTTCTTCCTACTTTTCCCCATTTATTTTCTTTTACATTTCAGTACACATTTACAGAAATATGTATACTGTCAGCCATACTTTCCTTGTGTGGTTACATTTGGTAAAATGTGTAATACTTTTAGTTCATTCTTTTCTTCCTCTAGGCTGCTTATTCACCAAATTTAAAAGGAACCACTTGTTACTACTCAACTTTTGAAAGAATAAAAGTGTGGAAACTTTGATAGCTAAACTATTATTCATAAAGTGTCATTCCAACAAACAATATTTACGACCCCCTTTCCCTTATGTATGATGCCGTCACTCTCACAATCACTCAGGAAATAACTGTATTGTGTTGATCTGTAAGCAGAGTAAGATGCAGCTTTATCCAATCTTCTTTATCAAAACAGCAAAGCTGATATTCAACAAAGAAATATTACTGTTGCCAATTCAGAAATATGTTTTATATTTCTGAAGAAGTGAAACCTAAAAAGTAGTTTCAACACAGAGTGTGTTTGTTGAGTCAGTGAGCTATTAGGAGTGATGAGGCCTCTGAAGTTCGTGCCACATGTGAGCAGGCTATGATGCAGCTGACGCAGGGGGCATCATTCAGCACTAATGGGCAATGTAAGATGAGAGGGAGACCACTGAGAACACAGGGTTTTCAACACATATGTGTCTTACTTATATTACTCATGCTGTGGGGACATGAATCTGCTTACGGTCACATTGTGGGGACCTCCTCATCACAACTTATCTTAACAGAAATCATTCGATTTTAAAGGTAAAGACTTGACTGAAGGCTGTGGTTGTGAGAGTGTTATAACAAGTTTAGGGTAAGTTTCTAGGATCTTAATAGAAATCAGTGTAATGTCCTCTGAATTGATGATAAAGGTGTGTCTTTGTGTGTGTGTGTATGAGAGAGAAAAACAGGCCTTCATATATATGCCAATGCATCCTCTAATACTCCTGCATGTGTGTGTATTTTCAGATAATTGGCTTGGCAGACGCTGCCTGTGAGGGTTACATGCAGCCTTTCTAATATGATCCAGTCTATGTCCTGATGCAATTGTAATAACTGCATTTATACTATCTAATCTCTTAATGGTGTGTGTGGGGCAGACATAGAACGATGGTGAGAGAGCACGAGCATTTAATTAGAACACTGTTCATCACCCTCTATGGAGTCCCATCACTCACTGGTCTGGCGAGCACGCACGCATTCCTGTTTGGGAACTGCCTTTGAATCTTGGAACCAGGGTTAACCACAGAGAGAGGGTGTGAACTGTAACCCATTGCAGTCTGGAAAAGTCTATGTGTGTCTGATTAAATCAAAGTCAGCTGAGTAAACTTACATTAATGATGACCCCTTTGTCCAGCAGGCTCTGCTTTTTTGCTGTCATGACAAAGTAGTGGGTGTTGTCCTTGTAGTAAACTATGTTCTCCAAGTCAATTCCTGCAAACATGAGCATATTTACTTAACAGAGAGGGCTTTTCGCACAGGAAGGAGCAGCATTTAGAGTGGGAGAAGCTGTCATTTCCCACTGCAACATTCTTTCCTGACTCACCCGTGTCCTCTTTGAGTTCCAGAAAGAACTTTTGGTTAAAGATGAACGCTACGCCACTTATTTCTTCTACTTTGGCCTCTGCTGTGGTGTTCCTATTGACAAAGTTAGCCGTTATAGCAATAGCCAACTTCCCACGAAATTCCTTGCGACTGAAACCTGCAGAAGTTAAAAAAAAAAAAAAAAAAAAAAAAAAAAAAAAAAAAAAAAAAAATAACAAAAAAAACAAAAAAAAAAAAAAAAAAAAAAAAAACAGTAAACACATCAAGCAAGGAGAGAGTAACCTTGAAAGCCATGAAAACATGTAAACTAAAACAATGTTCTAAATTGGGCTTGGAAATTTACAGTGTATACAGCTCTTAAATGTCGGTACATCAGGCAAGCAAATTCTAGATTCTGTTTGATATTCGATGACCTGATGTAAACAGAGTTCACACCTTTTTCTGACTTCCCTTTTTCTGGCTCACAATGGGTCTTTGGTGGGTCACTAGCCATATCAGCAAGATAGTTCCGCACACAGTAAATTAAAACTATATATTTTCCTGGTATTTCTAATCATTGTATAAAGAAAAACATTGATTATATACAAGTAAATGAAACCCTAATTTTGAAAAACGGTTAAGAATAATTTTATGTTAACGCTGCCACTGTTTGCACCTTAAACATTTAATAGGCTATGCCCCGAGAATACAGAAACATCCTTTTATTGCAATGTTGATTGTTTGCGTACCTAAATACAATTACTGTTCTTGTTACATTTCAGGAATTATTTTATGTTGTGTTTATTGCATATGTTCATATTAAAATCACAATGAAAATACAATGCATTTACCAGCACTAGAACAAGACACACATGCCTCTATGCCAAACTGGCAATTGAGCATGGGTTGAGAGCAGAGACCACAACATCTTACCACCCTCCACAGTGATCTGAAAACATAGGTATAACCCAGTCTGTGTGTGTGTTTGTTTTTCTTTTTATATATATTTTATTTTTTTTTATTTTTTTTAAATTGTATATGGTGCATGTAAGCATGTGTGCATAATGCAGGTGGGTATAAAGCCAGTTTTTGGTGATATGTTAATAGAGATTAACCAAAATTGTAAATTATAAGAAGCGCATACAAAGCAACCTAAAATTAGTATATATAATAATTAATGTGTATTTGGCTCAGTTGTACCTTTAAGGCGGGTATGGTTACTGCGGGCATGTCTGGAGGAGCCCATCCCAGCATCTACCTTTGTAACCAGATCTACTGGATCTTCTTCAATGGTCTGTCCCATTGTTAGCAGGCCCAGTCTTTTCACCCGGAGAAGCCGTGGACCTGGCTCCCTAGGTTCTGTTCCCCCATGTTCAGCAGAACCCTCCCCTGAGATCACAGCTGGAACCAGGCTCTTCAGAAAATCCATGTTCAATGAGACTTTAGGTCTTTCACTCTGGTGCGTAGTCCAGTAGCCTGTGCCACGCCATTCAGACACAAATTACCCGCCTGTTTCATGTGCCCCATTTACAGATGAGCAGGCAGAAGGGTTTAGTCTCTCTAGCGAGCTGCAACCTACATGTAGCAGTCACACGTGTACTCACTGTCAGGGTCTTAAGTTGTGAGCCATTACAGACCAAAACAGACACTCCCTGTCAGGCTCTCTAAAGCTGTTTAGAGAGCTCCAACTGTAGCTAGTTAACCTGACAGAGTGAGAAACTTCCTACACTGCACATTACCTGTCTGTTGACAGTATAAAGAGAAAGCAAAAAGACATGGATCTTTTCATGGGGTGTGACGTAGTTGCGAGTAGGCAGGGCTATATTTGAGTGCCAGGCACTATCTGGGGTGGGACTAGAACATGTTCCACAGGAGATAACATAAGCCTGGGCCTCCAGCCAATCACAACAGCGACGACACCAGCCACACCCTGCTGGCCTATGTTGCTCACACGAGAAAAACCACGAGAGGAGGAGTAAGATTGACAGGCGCTAAAACAAGTAGGAAAGTGCCATAGAGCTGCCTGCATTTACTGATAGCTCTTATCAAAGTCGAAATAGTGTCACTTGTTAGCATTCATGCACAGGCATAAATGCTCATTTGCCTTCTTGCTAACTTGCTTAAACAACAAGAGCACCCCTCCCCTTGCTTTCACTTCTGTTCAACTGTGCTGGTGTCTGTGAAACAGGGTGATGACAGACTGCTGTGCTCTGCTTGGCTGCACAGTTTGTACCTGCAGTGAACTCAAACCCTTCCAAATATCTCTTGCTGCAGAGTAAGGCCGCCTATGCTGTGCTGACTCTCAAAAGCTCACTGCCTAAAGAAATCATCAATTTGCTGCTCTCTGCGACTGAGTGCAAAAATTAACAAATCTTCCCAGCACAAACACAGCCAGTGCTGCACAGCAATAGAGAGCTGGAAGCTTTCACAGAAATCAGTGATGACCACAGCACCAATGTGCAAAACAAAATTAAAACACTTAAGATCAACATTATACGCTGTTTCATCAATCACTAAGCACCATGAGAAAGGGAGTGTTCTAATGAAGACTCCATTAAGCATTTTAATATTAATAATGAATTAAGCAACTCTAATATAAAGAGGTTTGTTGTGCTAAAGAACACGATTTAAAACCTTGCTTTCCAGCTTTAAAAGCCCATTCATCCATTTACTTCCGCTTGTCCAATTCAGGGTTGCTGGGTGCTGGAACCTATCCCACCTGTCATAGGACGAAAGGCAGGGTATACTTGCAGGGCCAATACAGAGAGACAGACAACCATCCACAATCACATTCACACCTCACATGCAGGTCTGTGGACTCTGGGAGGAAACTGGAGGATGTTGAGAGAAACCACAGAGAAAACATGCAAAGTCTCCTCGTTTTCCCAGCAAGTCAAACTAGGTATGCTAGCCACCGTGTACAATACAGAAGAGAGCTATGTAAACAAGATTGCTGCTTAAGTAACTATTAATGCACTGACTGGGAAATTCTGAGCTGATAGCCAATGACTATCCAGTTGTTATTTATTCAGTCTTTAGTGCAGGGAAAAAGAAATTTAAAATAATAATTAAAAAAAATGTTTTTTTAGTCTTTCAGCTCTTTGGAGGACCTTTCAGCATTTAGTCTTTGCAAAATAAATATAAATACTATTAATGATATTATTCACTAATGTCCTGGTGCTAAAGGAGGGATGCAATATCTACTTTAAGAAAACCTCATAAAAAGATGTTGTCATTATGTTTTTATTCCAAACTGACACCTAAAGCAAGTTTTTGCTACATCAGTAAACATGGATAACATTATGCTGTTATAAAAGTGGCAACACTACCCAAAAAGTAACAATGTACTTTAAAGATTAACTTTTTGTTAGGTAAGTAACCCTCTACTGCAGTGTGCGAAAAAGTCAGAAGCAAGATGATATAATTGTTTCAGTGTATAAACTATGTCAAAAGCCTGAGATGGGAAGTAAAAGACATCATCCTCTTCCTGTTTCTCTCCCTTTGTGCTTTCTGAAAATACAACTGAAAAAGCAACAGTTATTTATTTAATTCAGCTTTTTTTTTTTTTAACATGTATTCAGCTCTAAACCCGGCCTTCAGATTTATTATTCACACTGCTTTTCCTTAAACATTAGCACTTTACTTTCGGCTATGGTCCACACCATGCTTGCATACATGCATGCATGCTGAATGTATGAATGCATGTAAGAACATATGCTTGAATGTGTGCTTGTACGCGCTGCCTATGGCATAATAAGGTTTACAATATGGCTACTAGTCTTATACATTTGATCTTCATTACTAAGAAATTTTGGCCATTTTGGCATTGACAAAATACTTCAATATCCGCAGACTAATCAGAGATGCAAATTGGAAGGATATAAAATTGTTATTGACTAATCTAAACAAGGCAACACAACTGCTGAATTCTATCAAAAAAAAAAATAATTAAGATTTTATTTTTCTCAATGCTGTCGTTTTAGTCTCTGTGATTTTGCAGAAACTTGTACAACTCCCAAATAACTTGGGAGTTGTGGTTTCTTAGCTGAAATTTTAATGTACACAAGTTTGAACTCCTGAGTTTTTAAAATCAAAGAACCAGATATTTTGTTAATTATTTAGACTGGAGATTTAACCATGAGAGTGTTTCAATAGTGTTTCAACTGACAGAGATGTAACATTTTCTGTGGTAAAAGTTAATAGAGGGATGTAAACACAGGAAGAGACTCGCATGGTGACCACAGACCGTGAAACAAAATTCAGCAACAACTTGAAATAAACTCATGAACGTCAGTATGTGGCTACAGAGATAAATTGAGCTCTGTTTTGAGGCAAGTGATTGAAGCAACTACCAATAAGATCAAAGAAAAACACTGATTATGTTTAAAAAAAAAAAAATTAAAATATTAGTAACCAACTGCCCCCTAAGGTTATGCTCAATGACTCACCTTATATGTGAATAGGGCCCAAGACTTTACTAACCAGAGGTGGCCAGGAAAGCGTCCCACTTAAATCTATACATAAAATGCAACACTTGTCTCATACTCTCCCTTCTAGAGGTCAATTCTCAGGGGAGGAGAAAAAAAAAAAAAAAAATCAAGCAGCTTTTTGTTAAAATCTACTGAAATGCCCTAAAGTGTTTGAGAAAATAGGGACTAATCTGCAACATCTGATGGCAAACAACCAGGACGCTTGTTAAAGCTGGACTCTAGCTGACCAAAACGTTTGCAGAAAACTGCACTACCAACCAAAAATCACTCAATTTCTCCACTGCTATCAACATTTTCATATATGTCAAGTCATGAAATTGCATTCATTTACGTTAAATCGATCTAAATGTAAACCTTCACAATACAGACAAAGTAGCTGACACTGAAATATTTTATCCCCACTTAAAAGAGCACAAAGAAATTAAGTGTTTGTTTAAGAAAGTTCAAACCGTTTTGGTCCCATTGCATATAAAGTGCAGCAGGCCTTTTAAGTTGCCATTTCCACTGGAGACCATAGATGTCTGCTAAGGCACAGGAACTAATTTGCAGTTCTAGTGGACTTAGTCCTTTGAGTATTCAAGAAATTATATAACAGTGTCGTAATTCAATTCAATTTCATTTATATAGCGCTAAATCACAACAACAGTCGCCTCAAGGCACTTTATATTGTAAGGTAAAGACCCTACAATAATACAGATGGACGTTTAAGATAACTGGATGTTTTAAGTGGTTTTATACATGCAAAAAAAGAAATCAAAAATAGAGAGACTTTGCGCCAATCTGACCTCACATGTTACTTACTAAATCGGATGTCCTAGTTATGCCAAGCCAGAATTTATTAAGTTGGTAAAATTACCAAGAGGAATAATTTGGAATCTAGACATGGAGACAAAACATTATTAAAAATTTAGATAATCAAGCACAAGAGAAAATAATCGTTTTAAGTTGCAAAGAAGGAGATTGTTTCAAGACTAAGGCCAGGGAAAGATGCACAGAGGCTGAGGCAGCAGAGCTGAGTAAGAATCACTAAATTAGTCAGAGAGAGGGAGAAAGGGATGACTGATGAGGCAAAGATAGCCATCACTAGGCCTGGGCACCACAATGGTCAGTGGAGGCAGCTGTGGTTAGCTGGGGCCAGGTCTGTGGTGCTGTTGAGTTAGAACAATACCCCTGCACAGGAGGCCCAGATCCCAATCAGCCCAGGAATGTGGAAGAGGAAACTCTGAGAACAATGTACAGCGTTCCTAGGCAATTCTGGGTCCCACCCATTTCTGCCTTGTTCTGCTTTCAAGCAGGAGAAAACAGGAAAACTACTGGGCCAGGGACCAGAAGTCGGGGTCTGTTCTGCAGTCAGCTGAGGGGGCTGCTCAGTACACTGTCAGCATTAAACCTACTAGAGTCACTGTGATTGCTCTGTGCATGCATGAGACTGCTGCTCCACCTCTGGTTGTGAGTAAACAGCTTGATCTCCATGTCAGGAAAGGTGAATGTCAAAACAATGCTGTACTGCCCCCTAATGGTGCACACAGCCACCACACCATCTAGCTATAATCCTGCCCTCATATGCAAGGCTCTCAAATGTAACCTGAAATTATGCAGCCATAAAATAGTGTTTTTGGAGATGTGTCTATACGATTGCCTCACATGAATAATGTTTTAATTTTGCTTACTAAAGGCGTGCTCTCCCAAGTTAGTGCCTATAAACTCTGGCTATTCAGATGATAACTCCGATTCTCTCAATTAGGAAAACCAATATAGTTAATATGTTTGAAAATAAATGCATGTATCAGTATTTTGCTTATTTAATTTCTTATTCTTTAGATTTACATAATTGAATCAAATTTAATGGATGTCAAAAAACATAATCTCACCACAGTCAGCTATTGCTGAGTAGAACTGTACACTGCAAAGACCCCTTTTCACACAACACTACCTTGCCTATCTACTTTTAATTTTCAGATGTGGGTGCAAGTTATATTTTAAGGCTGAGTTTTTCACCTGTAAACACAAACAAGATATAAAGTGTTGAACAATCAGACACTCTTACAGAGAGAGATCAAGCTGGTTCAGCCTAGTGCTGAATGGCTGTTGTAAGGCAACCCACAGAGAGGCTGGTTGTCACTGCTGAAGAATGTGAGAATGTGACCTAACCAGACCCGGCGTCAAAATTATCCTGTTTCTTTTTTCTTGTCCAGACCAACTGTGAGATGACATGTCTCCAGGAGGCCAAAACAATATGCACAAACACATATTTAAAAGCAGTCAAGTGAAACATGCTGACATACCTCATCTTCACGAAATTTACAGTTTGTTGCTGAAATAATGATTTTGTAATTTATTTTGAACTGTTTTTTTCCTGGGATATTAACACCAGAGCTGCTACTGAGAATCATTTTCAGAGCTAAGTGGCAGAATTTGTGAACACTGCCTTGCACAAACAGTGGAACCGTCAGGTACAACACTAACATTCAACATATTTTGGACCATTCAAACAAGCAAGACAGAGAACAGTAGGTAAGCTTTAATGTAACTTGTTTTTTGTTTTTTACCTTTTTTTCACTTTACGTCTCTAAAGCGTGCCTATTTCATGCATTTTTTTATTGTAATGTTTGGCATTGTCTGGTTTTTATAAAGCACTTTTCCAATCTAAGAAGATTTTCTCAATAGAGTAATTTTAACAGTTATTCTCCTGTGATGTTTGCTTTTTAAACATGTACTTTACATTTAGACCTAAAACACAATGGTGTGCCATTAAAATAATGCTCTTTGTGTCAATACATTTGAAGATTTGACAGGAAGATCCCTCTGCTACAGCTTCTACTAGAAAATCAACTTTAACCAACAGCTGTTTAGTTTGTTGGTTTGATGTTAGTACTCAGGTGTGACATGAAGCATGTGAACTCTGTGTGTCAGCTCATATTTGATTTTCATAGAAATATTTCTAGTTTGGTCATTTATTTCTTCATTTTTCTTTAAAACTCAAACGTGTAAAAAACGGAAGCTGTTGCATTGCTGTGATGGTAATATGAGTCAAAGCAGTCTCACACTTTTTGGATTATAAAATGATACATCCATATGACACGATTATTTAAAACTGTTAGTCTAACTGTAGAGCCTGCGTAAGAGCAGACAAGAGCAAAGTTTCAACTTAGGACAACAATATGGACATTTGACAGAATACCAATGATGTTAACTAAGTCCAGCAAGAGCGCAAATGCCAGCCAAAGAACGTTAAATACTCTACTGTGCTACTTTCAGAACTTTGCAAAACAAACACAATGATTAATCCAACACCCTGCTCATTCCCACGGTATTTAGCTTGCATTTGCTGTAAAATCTAAAACCACAGTACAGAGTGGAACACAACCCACTTAACCCATGCAAAGTACCTTAAGGCCATAGAGCAGTGGCTGGAACAGGAAAGTGACAGGAGGGCCCACAAATTCACTGCACAGGAATCTGAAATGGAGTGCATAGAAATCATCTTTTTAACAACTACAACGTAGAAAATTGATATTGGGATGGTTGATTGAAAACACAGCAAAAACAACCAGTATAATTTAAGTGCAGAAAATATACTCATAAAATGGATCTATTATGCTCATTTACAGCTTCACATTTTCATTCCTGGACTCTACTAATCACTTTGCATGATTCAAAGTTAAAAGTAGTGCTTATTTATCTCATATTGGGCCTTTGCGCAGCCCCATGTCTGAAACAAGCTGTTTTACCGCCTCTTCCTTTAAGACAGCTTTCCTCTGATTGGCTGCCCCTCACAAACCGAGGGTTTGAACAACAGATGATTGAGCTGCTGTGTCTGGGATGACAATATTAAACATGTTAGCTTACAGAGTGTATTAGAATACCAAAAATAAAAGGCATTGCAGAAATCAGTGTAATTTCTTGGTATTTGTGATAATTTGATGAAAAGAATCACTATAACATCTGAGTAAGTGAAACCTGTATCAACAAAACGCGTTTAAAAAAATCTAATTTTATTGTACAGTGATGGTGATTTTCCTTTGGCTGTGGCTAAAACCTCTTTGGATAGATACTTAAGATTCCTCAATGCAGGAAAAACCCTGGCTGCTGGCTCAAAGGAATTATTTGTACATATGCTGACCTCACCATTTAAAACTCCTGCCATGCTTAATATGAGCAGCAACAGTACATTTAAGAAAGAAATGTTTTGAAAATGCGTAAGGGGTTTACTTTAACACTGATGTAGATCCACTTACTTTTGAGTGGTTGGGAAAACATTAACACATGTATAATCTCACTAGTACAATCTCAAGCCATGAAACCATATCTTTCAACATACAGGGTGTCAGTATCACTGAAAGATATTGTATAAAAGATACACATAGCTTCTGGGCATGAAAAGTGCAGTGTCTTAAACAAACATTCTTTAAAATGGCCAGCAGTGGGCGACTCCTCTGGTTGCAAAAAAGACTTTCGATTGCATACAAGTCTGTGGGTTAACAGCACCACTGACTTTATGGTCTCAATCACTGGTTTCAAGTCATATGGAACAAAATATGAAGTTAATTTTGTAAATTATGGTGATAACGGAGCATTACCCAGGCTATGTTCATTAAGCGTGCATTTTCTCCATAAATAAACCAGTTACTGCTCACATCCAGTTTCTAATCAAACACTAAGCTTGAGGCTTCAGAACGGGACTGCACAAGCCAATGACAGACAACACGGTGGCAACATCTATGTCTTGTGCTTAGAGCTTTACACTCAAAGAACCCTGAATTGAAATCTATGGAATAATTCTGAAACACTAAAGATGGCAATTATCCTACCCCTGCCCTTGAGGAGCCAATCAACAGAAAACATTTAAGCCAATCATGTTGTTGCACTAATGCACGTGCACAGAAGAGCTTCATGACCATTTCAGCTATGCGGTGACAGACATCATCTACTCATTATTGCAGTAAATTGGTAAGTGTACTTCTTTTTTTTTTTTTTTAAACCTTATTTTGGGGCGAAGTTGCCAAAATTTTAAAGCAGTTTTTCTTGGATTTACCAAGCGAGACTTGCTTATAGCAGGACTTTGACTGCATGTCTCCATCGAGGCTGATAATTCTCTCCACTCTATGCATGAAGTGAGCCCCTGGATCTGAAAGGATATTTGGATCAGGATAAGTTTTTGATATTTTCTTGACAACATCAAGATGATGCCTCCAAATTCTTTTTATTTCAATTTGACATGCATTTGTGAAGTGATGACAGGAAATGTTCAGTTTGGCCAAATTTTGGAATGTAAATAATCCTTCCAACAAATTCCTGGTCCTAGTTAATCCCTTTCAAGCTGGGCCAGGCTCCACCTCTCACAAAACTTTTTTTTTTTTAATCATTTTTTTCCCAACATATCCTGCATAATCATAAGGCCATAAAGACAGACGGTGCTGCTGGACCGTCCAGTCATGGTCTCAAAGTGATAGGTCAGCCTACCGTTGGCTTCAGTCTGATTTGCTCTGTATTGGGACAGGATTAAAACCTCCTCCTGAGCAGAGAAATAATCTGAAGATTACCCACTACATCCAAGAGGCGGTTACGTAAGCATTCAAAGCCTCCAAAACTGTACTTTCCTTCTATCACTGTAGCAGCTGAAAGGGGCTCCTTTTATAGTCAAGTAATCTCATATCCAGTCACACAGTCATTGTTACTGTCTGGCTCAGAGCAGACAGCAACAATCAGTTTAAAGTTTAAAAAAAAAAAAAAGGTTTGGTAAATGTAATTCAATCAAATTAGAAATTAATAAAAGAAAGTAAGTACAGAGACTGGGAACTTCAAACTATTATCAAACTGTAGTTCAACAAAGGAAGGAAGAACAAACCACTTAGTCACACAGCACCCAGACAGAGAAGCAGAGTTGTGAGAACTTCCACTCTTAACATTGCAGACGGATGGTGAGAACAGGTCAGCGGACATAGCAAGTCAAAGCAAAACAAAAACCAATGACAGCCCAAAAGACACGTCACAGCGACATACCATTACATTGACCTTATCCCACCCACCACAAACACAGCTTAAAAAAAAAAAAAAAAAAAAAAACACAGACACAATACAA
>VUQS01018640.1:37433-49140 GCA_015108495.1 Heterochromis multidens
CTTTCATATAAAAAAAAAAAAAAAAAAAAATCCATTTCAGTTGAAAACTATACAAAAAACCTTTATCGTCACTACAATGCATCAACCATCAGCATAAACTTTAAGACTGAAGTAGTTGTGGGATTGCTTACCAAATACTGTGTAGAGATCCGTGGTTTAGTCTTCTCCTTTGACAATGCAGGAGGATGAACAGCCTTGTCCCAACTGTATATATGTATGTAAACTATGTGTCTATATGTCTGTTTTCACTATAACCTATGTCTATACAAATAAATAAAATGGTTTATTAACTTAATGGCTTATGTTCTGGCTTTTTAGTTAATAGTTTGTCCTATACAAAAAACACTACCTTATATTTGCATCACTATTTTGCCAAATACACAGCTCATGTTAAATTGTTACATTTTAATTCTCAACAAGTCTCAACAAAATCAGTAGTTATGTCACTGAGAGTCATTGAAAAACATTTTACAAGTACACATACAGTGCTTAACAAATTTATTAGACAACCTGTCAAAAAACAAGAGCATACAAATGTTTTAGAAATCTGTCAAAAACTAAAAATGATTGAACTTGTGTTTTTATACCCAAATTTGAGCCGGTACACTGGATTTTGAGACGTCAGAAATCAATTGAGCATAACATTCGACCACAAAAGCTAATTTTTCTGTTCAGTTTCCTTTTTCTTTTTTTTTTTTTTGTAGAACAGTAAATTTGAAAATTCATGGATAATTATATTTTAGCATCAAAAATATGATTTTGATTAAACGGCTTAACTATTACAGAAACATAAAAAATGATTTTGTAATTACCAATACTGTTAATTTAGGGCAGCTGTGGCATAAACTTTACACTGGGTGGTGGTCTAATAAATTTGTTAAGCACTATTTATCATGAAAGTCATTTGCATATTTGCAGAAATGTCAGATATGAAAGATATGCACAGATAAAGATTGTGCACTTAACTGCTCTAAAACCGATCCAACCAATAAATAATTATAGTTTACATTTCATTCCAAGGTCTGACATAATATACAATTCAATTCAATATTTTTTACCATTGACAGGCTAATTCAAGATCAAACAATCATGCCTAGCATTTGCTGGCTTTTTTAAGTGTTTAGCATGAATTTACTTTTTATTAAACATGAGTGATGTTTGAACTGTTTAAATAGATTGGTGGGTATTCTGGTGTAAGTGAGGAAGAGCTGGGTTCCTTTGTGTTTTGTCTCTGTTGCTGATGGGATTGGTTTTCTTCCAAGCCTTGTTTCTTACTACCCTGGGGAGATTTCCATGTAAGCCCGATGGACTCTTCTGGAGATAGTGTTGCAGGAACAGGAGGTGGGGCGACCTGTGGGGGTTTAATGTCATGGCTCCTGTAGCGGGGAACACCATACAACAAATCTTTAGCTCTTCTCTCATCTAGTGAAGCAGAGGGGAGATGTAATTGTGTTAGTGACTGTTTGGGCAGGGGTTTGATGTCCGGCTCAGACTTGCGATAATAAAGAGCAGTGTCAGCTTGTGGACTGTGGTCATCAACTTTAGGAGATGCAGCCCCACTGAAATCCCCTATGTCCCACTTTTTTCTCTCTGATGACATGGCTTTTAGGGCACTGAGACCTTTTCTTTCCTTCCTGTCCTCCGACACAGTGCTTGGACTCTCATATGTGGTGTTGGGTGAGTTGTAAAGCCTGAAGAGAGCACCACCGGATGCAGAAGAAGCACTATTGGTACTAATAGATGAGAATTTATGTATCGGCGTTACATCTGATTTCCAGCTGTCTTCCTTTATTTTACCGTCACTTCTAATGCTGGAGGAGTACAGTAGGGTAGGTGGTGGTTTTGTAGGTGAAGCCTGCTGTGGAGACTTTGCATTCAGACCTGTCTTTGGTGCTGGTGTAGAGAGGCTAGACAGCTGATGACCAACACCAGTCCACCTTATCTCTGGTGGTATGTCCACATTTGTGTTGTGTCTCTTTTCAATCCTCCTCCTTACTTCATCCTCAAACCTGATACTGGATACTCTCTTTGGAGCAAGACATGCATTTCTGTCCCTTTCACTTTCCTGTGCAACATTTACCATTTGACTCTTGCCACTCGGGGGGAAAGAATTATCAGGTAGTGATGAAGTTTTGATAATTGAACGCTTATAGGTGATTGGAGAGTCAATATACGTCATGCTTGGAGGAGCTCTGTTTTCTGTTATCTCGTCTTCGCTGCTGCTGCTGGAGGAGGAATCAGAAGGTTTCACTGGTTTGCTTTCAAGGTTCAGAGATGAGTCTGTTTGGGTGTGTATGATTTCTTGCATCCCAACAACCATTCTCTTTTGTTTAGTTATACTGACTGTCCCACTTTCAGCACTGGAAGAAAAGGAGTCAAGTGGAGGTGACAAGGGCAGTTTGGATGGTTGATGTCTTGGTGATGTGATTTCAAGGCGCTTTCTGAACCGAGAGACACCAAGATTCATTGTGGCCCATCGCGACTGAAGCTCAGAGTTTATCTCTGGTGTTGTGCTGATGTTATCTTTTGGTTTGTCCCCCAAATCATCTGTAATAATGACAAACTTTTCTAATTTAATATTGGGATCCTTCTTTGAACTGTGAGGGACGTTAAACAATGTGGATTTTGAAGACCTTAAGTTGCTATCCACTTTAACAGGTAGGTCTGTAGTCCTACCCTCACTCTCATCACTGCTGGAAGATGGCTTAGGTGAACGTGCCTTGATATCCAGACGCTTTTTGACATAGGGGGTGGTACTGAGGCCCATTTCAGGCCATGTTGAATCTGGTTTAACTGCAACTGGGCGGTTTCTTAAATCTTCCATCCCCTCCTCCTGCTCATCTGAGCTGCTTGATGTGTAACCAGGATCATGACTTTTTGTTTGAGACTGTTGAAATGGGAACCCTGTAGAGCCAAACCTGCGCTTCTCCGTGTGGGCTCGTTTTTCATCCTCGCTGTCACTACTAGAAGATGAACTAGAAGCTGATGAAGATTCTTTGATATCTGAATCCTTTTTGATATTCCTGGGATGCTTGGGAGAAATGACAGGCTTTCTTATTTCATGCTCATGACTTACTTTTTGAGATGACCTATTTGGAAGAATTGGCATATATACACCTCCTTGCTCTTGTTTCTTTGTTGTTTCCTCATCACTGTCACTGCTAGAAGATGTATCAGAACCTACTGATGGTGCTTTGATATCTAGGCGGCGCTTAATGTGAGGAATGTGTTGAAGATCAACAGTAGGCCACTTTGCATTTGGATCAGGAGTCTTTGTTTGAGATTCTTGGAATGGGCGAGGTGCAATGCCCAACTTCCCTGGACTGTGCTGCACTTTGTGGCCTGTTTCATCCTCGCTGTCACTACTAGAAGATGAACTAGAAGCTGATGAAGGTTCTTTGTAATCTGAATCCTTCTTGATGCTCCTAGAAGATGATTTTGAATATTGTAATGGAGCTTTGATGTCTGAATCCTTTTTGATTTGGCTTACTCTGTCTTTACTGGGGTCTCCTTTGGTATCTGATTCACTGTCACTGCTGGCAGAGAATGAATACCTTGCAGATGGTGAAGGTGCTTTGGCATCCAGAGTCTTACTCTGACTGGTATCCAAATAGACACCACGCCACTTTGTCCGTGGCTTTGGTGTAACTTTCACACTGGTATCTTTATCATAGTCTGGCTTGATTTTGTGCTGGTCTGTCTCCTTGTCACTCGCACTGGAATCAGAGGAAAATGAGTGATCTGGTTTCACCGCAGGCTTGATTTGCTTTTGAAAATTAGCCTCATGTTGATCAGGGTTGACAGTGTAAAGTGGAGGCTCTTCCTCACTGATGTTTGAGCTGGAGCTGGACACAGAATCCCGCTTCCATTTTTCTGAAGTGGTTGCAACAGTAAGTTTTAACTTATTAAAAGAACCAAACATACTGCCTGACCTGGGAGATGGGCTTTGAACAGAATCACTAAATTCAAACAGTTCTTCATTCTCCTCTGAATGACCAGGGTCTGTTGGGTTTCTGTTATTTGCGTGTGGTGACCACGGCTCAGAAGTAAATCCAAGCATTTCACTGTTGCTGTCTATTGATATTTGTGGCACCTCTACTTTGGTAGCTATTGAGAAATCAGTTTTCTCCTGAACAGCGTCCTCTGTCAGCTTAGGAGCCCTGTGTGTTGTGTGGTGTTCTTTGAATTCTTTTTCAGATAGTGAAGAATCTGAGCTTAAAGAAGATAGGTTTCTCCTTTCCTCTAGCTCAACAGGGTCTGGAATAGGTTCAAACTCGTTGTTGTGTCTATGTCCAGCACTAGTGTGATTTCTGCCATTGTTCAGTCTATCCTCCGAACTGCTCTGATGAGAGTTACTTTCACTCCCTGAATCTTCAGCAGTATGTTTAATATTCTTAGCCTCACTAGTTTCACATTCAATCACTACATCATCATTGATGCTTTCCTGATCACCACTTGCTACAGTATCATAATACTGTACATTGCTGTTTTCTCTGTAGTCTACAGTGCTAAATGTGACTCTCCTTTCCCTGTGATGTCCTATCACTTCTGGTTCCTCACTGTTGGAGAAGGCCACATTGTCATATTGTGTTTGTTCTACAGAGATCACAGAGTTAGTTTCATGGGAGTTTTTCTTTTTGGTGACTTTTTTCCAATAAACATCAACACATGGTCTTGCTAGAACTCCAAGAATAAAGGCAATCAGAAATGTGATGAAAATAGATAGACACACAGCCAGTGCCAAATCAGACTGAGTAATCTCTTTACCTATCCTGTTTGAGAGGCCCTGTTGGATTATGTGTTGCCTGGTTCCTGACAAACTTCTAGGTTTTCTTCTTGCACCACCCATTTTACTGATTTGGAGGTTAAAAACAGACACAACTTGTTTTTCTTCAGACACACACACATACAGTCCTGTGTCCCTCTCTGTGATGTCACTGATGAGCAGACCACCCTCAGGCTGCTTCACAGATGCTTGACCACTGGGCGTCCACCACATTGAGTCTAAAAACAGATAATATTGACATGCACTGTGATCAGTTTATATTATTAAATATGCAGTAAGTGTTTTTGCCTAATTTTGATGTATTACCTTCTGCTGAACAGGACAGCAGTATCTCAGAGCCGCTATAGACTGTCACATCCTGATAAAGCTCTGGGATGTTAGCAGTACTGAGACAGTTCAGGTCATCATCCTGCAGCTGGAGAAGGTCTCTGCCTGAGAGGATGGAGGGAGAAGCACACATGATGCTCCAGACCTGCAGGCCTCTGCTGCTGTCAAAAGCCATCCGCCTTCTTAGACTGTGCATCCTGCAGTCACACTGCCACCTGTTTCCAAGCAGCCTAACATCTGTTCCAATGTCATGCAGAGTGAGGTACATTAAAGGATGGATGCTGGTCAACATGTTGAAGCTCAGATCAAGGACCTTTGAGGGCGATATAATATTTAGACACAGCTGATGAGTTTGACTGGTAAAACAATTTGTATCTTAGGTGACCATTTAATTAGAGGAGGCAGCAAGGATTCAAATCTATTGTTCATATTTGTATAAAGTTAGATTTTGAAGAAGCAAAATGAACAGATAGCTTAAACACAATCACCAGTATTTATACAAAAAGCCCCTAAATGCAAAAAAACAAACAAACAAAAAAAGAAAACAGTCTTACCTTGAGCTGGGCTAAATCCTGGAACATCTGTGGATGGAGACTTGTAATGAGGTTATGTTGTAAGTGTAACTCTTTCAGCTGCTGAAGGTGGCTAAGGTCTCCTGGTTGTAGAGTTGAGATCCTGTTGAAAGAGAGCTGCAGAACCTGCAAGGATTCAACAACCTCCAGCCCTGGATGACAGAAAATAAGAGTTGCAATTAGAGATAACCATTATGGGGTGACTAGTGAAGAGAACAAGGAAATGATTCTGTGTTGCAGGTTTTCAGTGATAATGTCAGATTTGTCTGGCTCTTGTCCTCTCAGTCCTGCTCTGCTGTTGTTCAATATGATTTGTAACTGCTTATTTTGAGCTATGAAGTCAATTTGCATGTTGGTCTGCAGTATTATCAGGGCTGAGATTACATAATACGAAACAAAAGCCTCAATCAGTGTGCAGCTCATCAATGAAAAACAAAATCAAATTATCTGTTTTGTTTTCACAGTGAACACTCTTACAATATGTCTAATTAGGAGCATTTTCTGCTGGCTCCTCCTTTTCAGTAGAGACAGTCTCCCTGAGACTGCTGGGCTGAAGAAAAGCACTGTGGATCTGTGCTTCGTTAGAGAGGCACTGAAGGTTTTGTGATCTGAATACCAAACAGGACCGTGTCTATGATTGTCAACAGAACTCTTGCTAAGTAAATAGGCTATCTACACATTCCATTAAAATATGTATATTGAAATGCTTTCCTTCGAAACACTCACATGTTCAACCAAGCAGAAAGAGGAGAAACATGATGATGCCCAGGAAAAGTGGCACTGCATTTTTCCACCTTTCTTTGAGAAATGTCAATAAAAACTGTGACCGGGTAAAGGCTGTACAGTGTTACTATCTGTGGTGGTTTAATCATTTCTGCCTGGAGCAAACTACTAAAGATAAAGCATATCAGTGGGAGGGTTTGTTTATATGACAAAAACAGTATGAGAAATGCATAAGAGATTTATTACACTATGGACTGTGAGGTAAACCCACCTGAACACGGCTGTGAGGTGGACCAATCTTTCCGGTGTGACTCATGGATATTTTTCTATGACATTCCATAGGGAATTTAAAGGTGTATCTTTATGGAGTGTGCAACTTCACTATTGAATTTACAATCTTTAATAACTCGTGCACAAATTAAGTTAACAAGTAATTATTGTGATCAAATTGTCTTATAGCAGCCTGGAAGCCAGAACATCTCTACGTGTTTACAAAATGATAAACAATTTGAAAGCCCCTAATAAAAAGAACACAAAGTTTAATAGAGACTTTAGTTTCATACCGAAGGTTAAATTTTACCACCTGTTTATATTCCACAGATTTTACCGAAGTGTTTGTCACGATGAAAGACAGAGAAAACAGATAGCCACAGTCATGCAACCAACCTCAAAATGTACTTGGTGTGTTCTATAAATACTATGTAATATTGTGATGTCACTGATAATCATAAGCCCAGTATTTAGGATGAGTTTCTAGTCTTATTGGCTGGGAATTGTGTTGATGTCTCCGCCCTTGGCCACCGCCCGACTCACACTGCACCCGACCCCTATGGCACCTCCTGCGGGTGGTGGGCCTACAGGAGGGTGGTCCCACGTATGCTCTTCGGGCTGTGCCCGGCCAGGCCCCATGGGCTAAGGCCTGGTCACCAGGCGCTCTCCTTCGAGCTCCCTCCCCAGTGGTTGATGCATTAAAGGAAAAACTTTAACCCTTGACCCTGCAGTAAGGGGACAAGTGGTTTCTTATTCTGAGAGAGGCATTTTGCTTGGATGGTTTGAGTCCCTTTACATAGAAGGTTTACTGCAAATCGATACAGACGTATTATCCAATAATAAAACATTTCTGCCCTCATGAGAATTATCTCTTCCAGGATGACAATATCTGCATCCATAGGGCATGAGGTGAGTATGAAAGTTCTTGAGTAAGTAAGATCAATAGAGCTTAACTCTACTAAACACCTACCAATTTTGGATCAGTAATGTTAGAAAGCATGCCATCATTAAAATGCCAAATGATATGATAGATTTAAAAGTGTTGGTCTTTTATCCCTCCAGTAGACTTGCAGATACATGGTGAATCAATGCCAAGCAGGTGCATTTTGTGTCCTTACTAAGAAACTTTGTTTTGTGTTTTCCTTTAATTTGTCATAGCAAAAAGTAGCTACAACATTAAACTGCTGCCTATATGAAAGTGCATGATCCATGACTTTACTTTTTATCATGAAACCAAATTCTTATATAAAAGATGAGTGTTAAGTTAAGCAGCCAGTACTGAATGGTTGCATATACAGATAACACTATAAGATATTGAAACGTGAATGATACATGTGTTAAAATACCTGCAGTCTCACCCGACAGTGAAAAGGTGTAATTACCTTTTCAGGTATTTATGTAGTGCTGACTGGTAGCAATTTTTATCCATGTGAAAATGTGTGGGTTCATGTGCTTGAGTTTATGACTATATAACACTGACTCACCCTCTGGGAGTTGCTCTAGCTGATTCCTCTCAACAGATAGCAGCTGCAGGGTGGGGACCCAAGATACACATCTCTGTCTGTTCCAAGGTCCTGAGCGATATGTATCTCTGAGAAGTTGACTGTCAAGGTTTCTCCCAATGCAAAGGGACAAGTGTGTGATACTGTTGTTTCCCAGCCACACACTCCTGAGGTTATGATGTGGCCGGTGGAATGTTACAGATTTGAGGAGGTTATGAGACAAGTCCAGCTCAGTGACAGAGTCCCGGATGTGTTGGGGCACCGAGGAAAGGCCGGCTGAGGAACAGTTCAACAGGGGAGCTTTCTGACAGGTGCAGGACTGTGGACAGGCAGGCGAGGAAGAGGAGCAGAGAAGAAGCGAAGACACAAGGAGCAGCACAGTGGCCAAAAATTGTACTGCCATCACAACCTGCCCTGAGAGTACAGATTGTCAAATGAATTAGAAATAAAATAAAGTAAGAAAAAACAATTTTGTAATTATTTTTTTTCCCTCTAGGATAGGTTTAAATCAGCATACAGAGCAATAAAAATTAAACTTTGGAATAACACTCAGAGGTCTAAGTCATCATAGGTGATGAGCCGAACCTTAACCCTACACAATGAGAATGTGTACGTTTAAATTTTTTGGAAAAATTTTCTCCCAAATCTTGGCACTGAGGGAACAAAGATAATAATCTAATGGACACACATGAAAAAGTATTTACATATTTTCCCCCCAAAAGTTTGTTTTCCATTTCTCCAAAATGCAGAATTAGGGTTAGGGCCATCACCAGTGATGGGTTGGACCCCAGAGGGTAAAAAATATATATGAAACACTCATTAAATGAACTGAAAACTCACCTGTGTATTCACCCTTCACCAAACTGACCGGAAAACTTGTGACTCTTTACACCCGGAGAGCTTAACTTAGGCTGTCTCAAGCAAGTTCTGATCAAAGTCTGAGGTATATTTTGCTGCGTCTAGTTTAACATGTCCCTGCCCAAAGATGCCATTCTGTGATTCATTCAATCATTTACATGTTTGGTTAATGTCTTACAGTCACAGTACCGTCTCACTGCGATCATGTAGGTTTATGGCAAAGACCAAGCCTTCATGTTTCACATTCTACTAGACAATAAAGCTGCGTAATGAGGTGCAGTAGCCTTTTATGGTTTTAAATGACCATGGGAGCATTTACTGAAACAACCATAAGACGTTTCACATAGCAACACATTTCTTTATTGAAACAAACATACCAATTAAATGTTGGACAAATTTTCAAATAAGGCTGGTTGCAGTATTTTTTTCTGTTTTCCATTTAAAACGATCAAACAAACTGTTCTTTCACAACAGGCATCAAGCCTGTGCTCTGAGAACGACTACAGACGTTGTCAACATCAGTAATGTTAAACAACAGACAAGACAATCCAAAGCAAAGTCCAATATATATTATATTGCACAAAATTTAAACCACCCCACATTGGTTGCACCCAAAGTAGCTGATGATTTAAAATCTCAACATTTGCATTAATCTGTAGCAGAATGTAGTGCACACTATCTTTCAATATTCTATTTTTCTGCTGTAAAAAAGCTTTTGCAACAAAATTTAAATATTACATATATATCTGATGATATATCTTCCCTTGTATATCCATTGGCACATGCATGATAAACAGCTCAAGATATGCAGAACAAAACCTACTCTGCTTTAGCATCACTGGATGGCTTAAAATGTACCATATATAACAATTTATCATTAATTCTGTGCATTTCACCTGCAAGTACTACATACATCATTACAGTCATGTAGTGTCTTACACATGTCAGTTAATATGACAGAGAAAATATCACACAGCTGCCAGGAATAATGAAACGGCAAATGGGATCTCACGCAAGCCTCCTACAGGGTTTTTATATTATTAATACTGGACGGTAAGCCAAAAAATACAGTTGTGCTCATAAGTTTACATACCCTGGCAGAATTTGTGATTTTATTGGCCATTTTTCAGACAATATGAATGATAATACAGAAACTATCCAAATGACCCTGATCATAAGTTTACACACCCTGGAAGTTTTGGTGTGATAACAAACACACAAGTTGACACACACAGGTTTAAATGACTACTAAAGGTAACCATCCTCACCTGTGATCTGTTTGCTTGTAATTAATGTGTGTGTATAAAAAGTCAATGAGTAGGATTAGTGAGGATAGTTTTTGTTGTCATTATGATTTTAAAAAGGGCAAACACAACTGTTTGATAATAAATGGCTTCACCCAAACACTAACCATGAGTGAAAGAAAAGTTTTTGTATCATCATTCATATTCTCTGAAAAATGGCCAAAAAAACACAAATTCTGCCAGGGTATGTAAACTTATGAGCACAAATGTAAATATTGTAGTTCCTCATCACTACAAAGGGGAAGTGTAAACCATAATAATACTCTCAAATATAGGAGTTATGTGGACTGATATCCTCTCAAGTTGGCAAATCTGCAGAACAATAAAATACAATTTTTATCTTTGGCCAAGTGGCAAACATAATAAGAAACACAGAATTTGACACTTGACCTGTGACATATTATGTCCAAGCCATTATGAGTGTCCTGTATTTTGTAGTTATACACTATCAAAAATAAATTTGAAAGTGGTTTATCTGATTTCAGTGTGGACTGATTGTAGTGAGATGTAACAGCAGATTCCAGTCCTAGTGAGCCTTCTTACATGGGTTATCTGAAGTCTGGCAACCCATGTTGGTAAATTTCACCCGCACACGGAACAGAGTCCCATCTTCACACATGCAAAGCTTGTACCTCTCCTGACCTTCATTGAAATACAAATCTCCCGCAGAGTTAGGAATACGTGTGGCATTGAACATGACTGATCCATTGAGCACAATGCTGTTCTCCTGCAAAGATAAATCATCATTACTCATCCATCTTCTGGCTCTTTTCTTTATCAGCTTTATTGTAGAAGATGTTCCATACTCACAGCCCTGAGCTCGATATTTCCACCCATTTTGAACTCGATGGTCCGGCCCATGATGTTGACCCCCTCATTACCACGAATGACGGCCGAGTCTCCTCTAATGTTCAGGTCAGATGCTGCACTACTGGTGATCTAAAAATCAGAGACAATATAAGTTTTGCTAATTTTATGAGGAGCAACACAAGACTGTCCATCCATCCATCCTTCCATCCATTTTCTTCTGCTTATCCGGGGCCGGGTCGTGGGGGCAGCAGCCTAAGCAGAGAAGCCCAGACCTCCCTCACCCCGGCCACCTCCTCCAGCTTATCTGGGGGAACGCCGAGGCATTCCCAGGCCAGCCGAGAGATATAATCTCTCCAGCGTGTCCTGGGTCTGCCCCGGGGCCTCCTCCCGGTGGGACATGCCCGGAACACCTCCCCCAGAAGGCACTCAAGAGGCATCCTAGTCAGGTGCCCAAACCACCTCAACTGGCTCCTTTCGATGTGGAGGAGTAGTGGCTGAGCCCCTCCCGAATGGCTGAGCTCCTCACCCTTTGGAGAAAGCTCATTTCCGCCGCTT
>VUQS01018643.1:3410-14002 GCA_015108495.1 Heterochromis multidens
CCCTCCCCCCCCTTTGTTTTTTTTTTCCCCCCCCCCCCCCACACACACACACACACACACACACACACAGCAAAACAACAGCAAGAGCATCTGAATCAGGGTTTCCCCCTCTGAAACACCCTTTCCTCTTCAGCTGTTTGCCCTGCCTCTCTCCTTTCCCCCCTCGGACCGCACTTTGCACCTTTCCCTTTTATTCCCTTTGTGTGTCTGTTTGCGCACAGGCAAGCTTGTGTGTGCGTGAATGCGCTCGTGCGTACGCACATTTGTGTGTTTGAGAGAAAAATGAGTGTGACAGGGTTTGAAAGGGAACACGTGTGCCCCAGGACATATCGAATCCCCACCCTGTGCCCCGCCACCCCCTTCCCTCCCATTCTGCCTCCTTGGCCCCTCCTCCTCCGGCTCCCTTCTCTATACTACGCACAGCTCGGCCTACAAAGTGCCACACAAAGAAGTCGATCAGTATCCACATGCTGTTGCCCTGCCTCGCACATCCCCCTAGGGCTCCTACTTACTCCTATACTGGATTTCCTCTCCTCTTGCTATATTTTGCTCAATATGCGGTTAACCTCCAGTATTCCCTAACACTATTAATTTTCCTTTGAGATGCTGTGTGTATGCTGTACTGTCCAGTGCAGTTTATTAGAAAGATGCGTCCATGTGAAGTTACAAAGATCATCGTAATTGTTGTATTGTGAAAGAGTTGCCCATACAGCTTTCCATTACCTCTGACTTGGGGCCAGGCAAACAACATTTAAACATTTCTGCATGTTTCAGAGCTCCACCTCTAAAGTCTCTGACACAGTCTCTTTTGTAGGATGGTTCAGTTTTCCTGTAATTCAAGACTTTGTCTATTGAACTGCAAATACCACAACTGTACTCTAGTGTACAGTGGGAAAGAATTTCAGAAAACTAGGCATACTGTAATAGTCCACAACACAAGTGCTCATTTAATTACCAGTCAGTGAATATATTACTACTACAACACATTAGCTACTAAATTAAACTATAATTAAACAAACAAAAAAATGCATGCCATGGTTTGTCTTGATGAACTGAGTTCGCTTATAAATTCATATATGTATACAAATACACTATATGGACAAAAGTACTGGGCCACTGATACATTACACCTACTGTAGCTGCTTGGCCATGGAAACCCATGCCTTGAAGCTCCTGGTGAACAGTTTTTGTGCTGATGTTAAAGCCAGATGAGGTCTGAAACTGCCAACAATCTGCCAAACTCTGCCAGCAGATTGATGATTGCACTCGATGACCCCACTCTGTAACTTGACATGGTCTGCCACTTCATGCTGTGGTTGAGTTGCTGTGGTTCTTCCACAGCAACACTTCCACTTTGCAATAATACCCCCTACAGTTGATCGTAGAATATCTAAGAGGAAAGAAATTTCATAAACTGACTTGTTGCAACGGTGGCATCCTATTACACACCACGCTCGGATACAGTGAGTTCCCCATTCTTTCTGAAATGTTTGTGGCTAGATGCTTGATTTTATACCTGTGGCAATGGGACTGAAAATGCCTGAAATCAAAGATTAAAAGGTGTAGCCCAATACAGTGTATACCAAAAACCTAAAGTTACAGTGTACTTAATCAGAAAACATTTAAAAGAGGCAGTAATGTTTACAACTAAGAGTGAAAACCAAAGTCATTTAGAATAAAAAGGAAGAAAAAATACATTTATTGATGAAAATAGGAGGGAGGCACTGATATATTAGCTGAATATCAGTATCTTCAGGCAACAGGTTTGCATAATTAATAAGTAAAGGCAACTTATCAAACTTTACAGTATATCACACATGGCAATGTTTTTATTTATTTATTTTGCTTAAAAATGATTGAAATGATTGCAAAGACAGTTAAAAAGAAGCAAATAATCAGCCGTTGTTTTTGCTTTGAAATACAGTCGCACATTATAGCAAACTCAGACCGGTTTAACTATTCAGAATGCACTGAAACAGCAAGAAAACAGAGAGTCTTGAGAGATGAACACAAATGTGAAGAGAAGGATGACAGTGATTTATTATGCCGCTGATGAGTTCTTTTAGTGATTAAATATTCAATTCACCAAGGAGGAAGAGAAAGTTCTGTGGGTAATGCATAAATGACAGACATGAGTAAGACTGATGAAGAGAAATGACAGCAGATATCCAAACACAAAGGCTGATTAATGGAGCCTCTACTCCCCTTGGCTAAGGATTAAGTGCCAGATTAAATATTCATAATGTTCATTAGCTCTTTTTTGGGACTTCCTTCTTTAGTGTGACCCTGTTTGCTCGCCTTGAGTTCAATGCAAATGAATTAGCCCCTCAACTGTTCAGTGATGTCTCCCTTTAGCTGTGATACATCATTCATGGGCACCTGTGAGGGCAATAGCCCTTGATGTTCAAACACAGAACAAAAAATGGGATTGAAATGCTCTCTTCTCCTCTTTCCTCGCCTCTGTAAGCTTTTGCCTATAGACCTACCTGTACTTATAGATACAGAAATAGCCTGAGCTGATGAAATGGTGATCCAAGACCAAACAAACACATGCTGACTATTACACACATAGCTCCTCTGTGCTAGTATGGGACAAGCTGAGACAATCATAGTGGTGCACACAGACACAAAAACACACTTAACAACTGCAGATTCCATCAGTATCCAGGAAGCTGGTGTCCAAGAGGAATGTGTTCCCTGACATGCAAAACTCGACTTACATAAGCTCAGCATTATAGTTAACTCATGGCTGGAGCACAGAGCAATTGAGGATAGTCACATCAAGTTTGGGTAGGAATGTCTCAGGACATGCAAGATGCAGACAGAAGTCTTGGAGGCATCTTCATACACTATTTACTCTCACGTAATGAATACACCACACAGACAAATGCACAGCAGGCAAACGAGCTGTGCACGAACACTCACTTACGTAAGAGTTTATGAAGCTGCCTGGGGACGTTATGCAGGCGCTTTGTTGTCGGAAATGGGACAGAAACGTACAGGCAACATGGGATGACACGGGGAGGGAAGAAAATGAGGAAGGAAAGATGAGGAGAAATGCCCGTAGGCCCCCCCACACACGCATGTACGCACGCACGCACACGCACTTCAATCCAGCCAACAGATAGTGACAGCAGAGATAACACTTTACCTCTGGGAACGTGAGTTATGTGACAGGAAGTCTCTTCTGAAGATTTGGTTTTGAGTGGATCACTGTGACTGCTGGTCTCATACTGTAAAAACACGTGTCACAAAAAGCACCAGCTGCATCCCTCATTTCTGGAGGTCTCTGCACAAAAACTTTAGTCAACATGAGAATTATTCCTGACATAAATGGATTCCAGTCCATCACTAGCAGATTTGAGTTAGAGAAAGCAATCTATAACACAAACAGCAGTTTGGCTTATATTTGCGGACTTACAGGGGATCTCTGCTGGCTGCCTATTTCTGAAAAGAGTTGCTTCTCTCTGACATTAATCCAAAGTAATTTTTGTAGCACTGCGGATTAGATTAAATACCCCTTTTGATAATACATCACAAACAAGGTAGCTGTGTTCTTTTAGAGATGAGCATTGATAGGAAGATTATTGGTGATTATCAATCCTTAAAAACACGTATAACTAGTGTCAAATGTGATGCTTTACCCAAAGTGTGCATGTCAGGCAGCGCTGTGCACCCAGAAATGGGACACAACAGCTTTTTGTATGTTTACTTAATGCCAAAAAAATAAAGCTTACTAGCATCCATTTCTGTCATTGCATGTACAATCTACATGAATATACCATTTAAAACTAATTACTGGAGTTCAAGGTAAGCCCAAAGGTAACATTTTGAGGGCCAAAAAGGTACATATATGTCCCCAAGCAGTAAAAGTTACATATTTGCATCATTATTTCTAGATTTTGAGGTACGGTCAAACCCAGAATAAAAAGGTTTAGGGTTCAAACCTGCCTTTGTTCTCCCTTCAGATGTGAGACAAATAGGTGGGCAGTAAAAACATGCTACAAAAACATGCTCATTTTAAGCCATGGTCGACTCTCCAGTATATCCTCTTATCCTTGTCCAGATGCATCAGTATAGCCAAAGTTGAGGTTCACATTTAACAAATTTGAAAAACTTGCAGCTGTCATTTGTTCTCCACATATCCAATTATTCAGTTTTCCCTATTCCTATTTATGTGTCCTCCCTCTTCATACTTCATACTTCTTATGTGACCCCTTATGTGTACTTCATCTTATGCATGTAGTACCTGGTTCACGCTCCATTGCTAGTCACTCCACTTCTTACCCTTCTCCCTCCCCGCTATCCTTTCCCTCCTTCCTCCTTCCTCCTTCCTCCACCCTCTGCACCCTCCATCTCCAAACACTGCACATCTTTGTGAGATTCAGTGTGACCAGAGAGCTGGTCTTTGTCCAGCTTGGCATTCTTTACATATCTGTGCGGAGTATCCACAGACCGCCCGTCTTAGCTTGGCCAGTCAGAGAGATGGGTGATAGGCAGCCAGATAGACATGTATGTATATAAACAGAAAAACTGACACTGTACTGCTGCCTTCGATATACTGAAGTCCAGCAACAAAATGTTCTACTGGTGTTATGGAAAAAAACCTCCTTGTCACTGATTATGCTGCGCTGGATTAAATGTCCAGGCATTCTTGCTGAAGAGAAAAGTCTCAGAAAAGTCTCCTTTAAATGTGTCTCATTTAAGAAAGGCTTTTAATCGTTAGCAAGAGTGGATAAATCCTGGTTTGTTCTCTCTGGCTCTAATGACCTTAACTGCAGAAATCCTGCTGTAAGACTGAAACTGTGTAGGTTATTGATGGTTCACATCCTGATTTATACCCTTTTATCAGTCGATGCACATCTGTGTGTAGCCCATCTGTTGTGTGGACTTCGATGTGGCACACCCACTCGCCTATCAATTTGACAGCATGAAACATTTCACCTCTTCTAATGGTTCCTAATCATTTCCTGTTATCAATCAACCTCACGGTTCTATTCTGTTTCAGCTTAGCTCCCTTTATGCTGCAAAGCCAGACCAAGGTTTTGTAATATACTAACACCCAGTTGATACCCAACTTATACTGGCGCTGTTAACCATCCACAAATGTTAGCATTTAGTTAATAGGATATAAACAGCAGGAATTAGTTGTGAGTGACTCCATAGCCACAATGAAATATATATTAAATTTAGTTCAGATGTTGAATGAATGGGGCAGTTGATGTAGAAGTAAATGCTAAAAAGGCTGATGGATTACATTGACATCATAACTGTGTCTGCCTATTTACCTAACATGTTCTCCATGTTTCTCTGTGGATAGGCTTGGTGACCAGTTCTATAAGGAGGCCATCGAACACTGTCGAAACTACAATGCCCGACTCTGTGCAGAGCGCAGCGTGCGCATGCCCTTCTTGGACTCACAAACTGGTGTGGCACAGAACAACTGTTACATCTGGATGGAAAAGCACCAACGCCAGCCAGGTGAGAAACACTGCAAAGGTTGAAAAACATGGCTACATCAGTTCATTCACTAATTCTACATTTGGGGAAATCTGCAGTGTCTCTGTCTATCAGGTACTGTGCTGTACCTCAATGACTGACCCTTAATGTGTACTGTTATTCAGAACAGTTTAACCTACCCTTTAACATTTCTTGAGTAGGGCACCATTTAGCTCACCAGGTTAAGCAAGTGACCCATATGCCATGAGGCTAATCCAGCGGCCCAGATTAAAATATTGGACAATATATTGGATTATTGGATTTTTAAATCACCAAATATCAGCATAGGTATTGGTCTTAAAAATCCTATATCGTAAGGGTCTGGTCGATATTATATATCAACTAGCCTAACTTCACTAACCCTCGAAAACCTTGTCGGTTTAGTTTATCGTTTTTGTGTAACAAAGCATACTATCATTATAATATATCTTTTTGGCCAACAAAGCTACAGTCACTCTTTTGGAGTTGAAAGAATTTAAACTTTTTTTTTTAAACCTTTGAAAAGCACCACACTGTTCATTTACTTTTGGGATCTGAATTATGATTTGGGCCGTAAAACAGTTACTTTGTCAGATTTAAGAGAAGAAGGGGCAAAAGCTCGCCGCCTCAGTTCAAGTATAACAGAATGTACTAATAGCCACTCTACAACTCACTCATTGATACAGTATATCTGGTAAAAAAAAAAAAAACCCAACACAAAGTACTCCTGTACTTTTACTTGAGTTACTGCTGGATTAATTTTCTGGCCAGAAACAGTCACTCCTTAGAGAATATTGAAATGAGCCTGCCAGGAAACCAGTGCAGACTCCAGGAAATGACTGTGAAATATAACATGTTAATTTGTGAGCTTTAGAAGTTCTGGTAGGTGAATTTAGAGCTAGGCTAGCTATTTGCTTCTGCCTTCCAGTTGTTATGCTAAGCTAAGATGACCAGCTGCCTGCTGGAGCTTCATATTCACTGCACAGGCATGAGGGACTGGTATCAATCTTCTCACCTAACTCGCAGCAAGAAATTTAATAAACATATATCAGAAAACACTGATAAATATTAATTCATGGATTTCCTCCATCAGTGAAAAAGCCTGTCAACCCATCTTTTATATATTCCACGAGTTACCGTTTGCTGATTTATCCTTAAACGAGCAGTTAGAATGCATTATGCACATCTGGTTCTTTTGTACAGCCAATGGGAACAATCTGCTATTTACTGGGAGCTGGACACAAATAGCCTGCCCTCCATCTTGTATGCAAAGCCCTTCAGGCCACACCCTATACTTTGTGGCAGACCTAAGTCATATTATATGCATTTATTCTAGGTTTATCCCTCCCCCTCCTTCTCTTGATTTTTATTCACTGCTCATGCAGACTTAAAACCCCTTTCTCTCCATCTCTGCCTTCTACGTGGCTATTGGTGGAATACAATTAACATTTGAGGGACGACAGCATTTAACTGGAATAAAGTAAAGTATTTTCTCATCATTAGCACATTGATGTATCTTTTGGTACTTGCTATCCAGCTAACATGTAGCCAAGATAAATGTAATTAAAAATCTTCAAAGAGCCAATATTTCAGCTTGTGAGTGATAAATAGTCTCTGGAATCTGACCACGAGAGTTGGACCTCTCTGAATATATGGGTTATTAGCCTGAGCACTACTGAAATCATATTACAACACATTAAGTGTCAGGAATGACCAGGACTCTGTGTGTATTACTGTGTTTGTGTGTTGGAGGGCTCAATGCAAGGTTTGTTAAAATGGTATGCTTGCCAGTGGTTGTTAAAATTCTTCCTGTGTGCCTGTGTGCCTCTCTGTGTGTACATATATATGCTTACATGCACGTGTGTGTGTGTGTGTGTGTGTGTGTGTTTCCAGGCCAGGCAGCAGGACAGATGTATACCTACCCCGCTCGTTGCTGGAGAAAGAAGAGGCGACTCCACCCTCCCCTGGATCCCCAGCTCCGCCTGTGTGAGCTTCGACTAGGTAAGACAAACAACACAGCCAAGCAGTTAAAAGTCAGTATTGACCCACAGTTATACAATGGAGCCTACTTTAATGCATTTCATTTCTTTTATTCATGCAGTCACATAAATACATCTGTTTTTTTTGTGCCCTCTGCGCTGCTGCGTAGCTGCATGGAGCTTGTGCACACTTGCTATCTGACCATCTGGCTCGGGTTAGCCCCTCTCTCCTACCAGGTCTCCAGGTTCATTCTCTCCCTCGAATCAATGCCTCCTCTCTCTGTTCTGTGGCTATAGGCACATGCATGCATAGGCACACAAACACCCCCCACGCATGACTCTTGCTCCCCGTTGCAGCACAGAAGCACCCTAACTGGGCCTCTATAATCACTTGTCCATGAGGCATAACAATGTAAGTGAATCCTATGAGGTGGAAGTGTGTGCTCTCTTATGAGTGTATCCATCCATACATGCATACAGAATGTGTGTTATTGGGGGGATTTTAGCAAAGGAATGCCCCCAGGAACCTGTGAAAGGGTGGAGAGGTGGGAGGGGGGGTGTTTGTTGAAGAAATGAAGGCAAGTCTTTGTTTCTGCTTTTCTACTCTATTGTTTCCTCTCACGCTGTCTTCCAGACGCAATATAATACTCCGGAGCTTTCCGCTAAGAATGACTGTGCTTTAAGCTGAGGACAGGGAATCCTTATAATGAAAAAAAAACAAGAGCTGCAACTGAGCAGCTCATCAACCAACCAGCTTGCATGAAGAGAGAGAAAATTAGCAAAGTCGACACTGTAGTTAACAAGGCCCGCAAAGTAGCTGAGAGTGGAACTCTTGGCTTTTGTTTTTCAGATATCCTATTGTGTAGTTTGGCCCAGATGTCTATCATAACACAACAGAAGAATGTGAATTCTCCCCTCGTGGGCTTTTGCAAATGCTTTATGTTTATTTAATGCTTCCTGAACAGAGAGGTTTGTCTCTGTGAGTGAATACACAGAAGCCATGTCACAAGGAGACGCTGAAAGAATTGGAACACAAGGAATATGAATTCCTTGTTTTTGTAGAGCCTTTGCTTTTTGTTTTTCATGTCACAGCTCACGTTAGGGTTTCAGGAGCCATTTTGCTATCCTCTTAAATAGTCTTGTATGTCATGCGGGTTGTGACAAAACACATAAGATCTGTATTAGAGCACCAGAGGCTAAGATATCCTGACTGTCAAGCTCTCAAAATCCTGAATCTTACATTCCCCACAAAGCAACTCAGCAGCATCTTTCATCAGATCTTCATCATGTCCGCTTCTTTCAAAACCCCAAAATCTCTTTTTGCCTCCTCCAGAGTAAAAGAAGGCATTATGCAACTGTTTTCACAGGCTGAAGATGAGTAAGCTGGACTTCAGGTGTAAAATTAATGTTGTGCACTTAAGCATTTAAATCCATGCAATTTGTGCAAGCATGTATTAAATGTTTGTTCATATTAGATAGGAGGCAATAGGTTCTTTATCCACAACATGAAGGTAAAGACACAAATGAAGGTCAATCTAGAGGAGGAATGAAAATAAAGGAGAGCAAAGTGGGTTTCGTGTACAGGAAGGAGGCTGTCAAAAGAGAGCAAAGTAAAGGACAATGTGTATGTGCTGGGGAGGGAGGCGGAGGGGTGGTTGAATGAAGAAAACACTGAGGCAGTGCAAGCACAAAGTCAGTACACACAAAAAGACAAATGAGAGGAGGAAGAGGAGGAGGGAAGACACAGAGGTACAGCAGCTCTGTATTCAATAAGTGTCTTACATCTTCAGCAGCTGTGCTCATTCCTGCTTTTCTTATCACAGCCTTAGTTTCATTCAGTTCTCATCCTGGTATTAGAGATGAAAGGAGAGGACAAAGTGGCAGTGCTGCAGCAAGTTCATCTCTGTGGAAATGAACAGAGGAAGAGGAAGAAAGATGAAGCAGATTAGATAGGGTGAGAAATAAAGAATGAGATATAATTCAGGCTTAAAAGCAGTGTCTGTGTGTGTTTGTTTTTAATATATGTATTTGGTTAATTTCCTTTCCATAGCACACTTGTCTTATCTTACATTTATTGATGTTGGATCTGGTAGTCTGCTTTTCATTGTTCCCAAGACTCCCTCTCCCTCATACAACCTTGTCCACCCTGATGCTGATCATTTAACTCTATGGCCTGCCATCTGTGCTAAATTACCACAACTGCAGATCACATAATAAATAGACTGGATGACCTGTTAATGCAGGACTTAAACATGATATAACGAAACCAAAGTGTAAGTAACAACAGAGCTGAGCTTCTTTCTTTCTCCTTTGTAATTATAAGAAGAAATATTTACTTCAAAAACCATCATTCCATTTTTCTTTAATAATGCATATGAGTCATGACACTCCATATACAGTTACAGAAGGTAAAATTTCCACAGCTTGTTTGCTAATATCTGGCATCATTTTATCATGCCAGCAGCATCCTGCAGAGCACGGAGCACACGCAGACAGGTGAGCTGCACGGCTCACAGGTGACTTCTTATGGTGGAATATCTATCTCAAGTTTAGTAGCTCAATCTAACATAATAACATTTTCTGACTTTTTTTTTACAGGTACAGTGGTGTGAAAAAGTATTTGCCCCCTTCCTGATTTCTTAGTTTTTTGCATATTTGTCACACTTACATGTTCCAGATCATCACACAAATTTTAATATTAGACTAAGATAACCTGAGTAAATACAAAATGCAGTTTTTAAATGATGATTTCATTTATTAAGGGAAAAAAGTTATCCAAACCTACCTGGCCCTGTGTGAAAAAGTAATTGCCCCCTCTTGTTAAATCATGAATTAACTGTGATTAACCACATTTTTTGTGAAGCTGAGTTCAGTTTCACTGCCCACACCCAGGCTTGATTACTGCCAGACCTGCTGAATCAAGAAATCACTCTAAATAGAACCTGTCTGACAAAGTGAAGCAGGCTAAAAGATCTCAAAAGGCAACACATCATGTCACGATCTAAAGAAACAAAGTCATTGACATCTATCAGTCTGGAAAGGATTACAAAGCCATTTCTAAGGCTTTGGGACTCCAGTGAACCACGGTGAGGGCCATTATCCACAAATGGAGAAAACTTGAAACAGTGCTGAACC
>VUQS01018649.1:1691-31521 GCA_015108495.1 Heterochromis multidens
TTTAAAAAGTTAAAAAAAAGGCCTATTTGTCCAGCAGTGTTTTAGCAGTAATACTGGTTTCTGTATACCTTCAGCTTGCAGTGATGCTATGTTGCTGTGTAGGTATCCTCTGTGTTTTTCAGGGGATAATTAGAAATTTCAGGAGTGTTTTGCACTCCGTGGGGAGTCATTTCAAAGTATCTAGGGAGCATGGTGTGCTGTCAGCGCTCTGATAGAGACCTCCACTCTCCAACCTCACACTCCTTTCATGTTCACACACACACACACACACACACACACACACACACACACTTTCAGTTCCGCATTCACCTATGTAGTACATCCTTAGTCTTTGTTAAAGCCACGTTTTGGTATCAAGCTGAGACTTAAATACCATTAGAAGTGCAAAGTGCTCCCATTGAGTACTGCACTGTTCTTGTTCCTGCTCTTCCTTGGCTATACCAGAAATTACATTTGTGGAGTGCTGACACTAGGTATATTGTCCTCAGACTGTATTACTTGCTTTTGAACCATTATGAAATAACAGTACCACCACAGATGACTCTGTGGACAGTTCTGCTGTAACTCAATAAAACTTTTTTTTTCATATGAAAAATTTGTTGCAGAGAATATACTTTATGAAACAGTTCATCCATACTGTACACACACTTATTACATGTTCTCTGCTGTGATGAATTATATTTAAGAATTGCTATAGCCAGCAGGACTTAGAGACCTAAGATATTATCAAGACAGCTGAGCAAAGTGGCAGCATGGATGGGAAAGGTGCATGTTAGCTGGGGTTTGAAACATATTGCCTGCTTGCTGTTCTCTGTCGGGTTCAGCACAGGTCAATGATTTTGACTCAATTTGTATGTATAAATGCCAGATGCTGGATGCACACAGTGTCCATAATTCTTCAGTATGTATTTCAGTCTCTTGACAGTTCACCTTGACCCCCCCATCCCATCTACAATCTCTTAAATATTTAACTCAGTTCTGTGTGAAGTAAAACTTTCCATGGTTAATGATCAAACAGCATTAGAAACTGGCTGTTAGAGTTTAAGAATTTTATGTAGGATTAATACAAATGTTTTGTAATTAATTGTAATAAACCTGCATGCATGAGTGTTAGATTGGTGTTGAATTAATTCATCAGCCTTTACACAATGTTAGATTACAGAAACTTCAAAGTGTGTGCAAATAATTTATTACATTTGTAGCCAAGCTAGTAATGTGGCTCTGGAGATAAGAGTGTTAGTTGGTTTGTTTATTCCTATACTTGTCCAGTAGTAATAGGTCCAATACTTCACTTCTAGACTAATGAGTCAAAACCAGAACCAAAAAAATTAAGAAACAGCATGATTATTTCATAGTGCATGTTAAGATCTGAGATTTGAGAGCACTCATCGACAATCAATTTTGAGAACAATCAAGACAATATATAAGAAGACAATTGTATTGGATTATCTCCAGGTGTCAAGACTGGGTATTCCCAGTCACAAGTGGTGAGTACTCAGCAAAGGGAGGTAGGGTGGAAGGACAAACCATGAAATGGCAACAGGGGGTTGGTGGAACACTGTGATATATTAGAAAAAAGAAAAACAAATGTTGATTTTAATAGTTATTTTTAGAAATCATTATGCTTAAGGATGTAAGGAACAGAAAGATATCGTTCATATTTTATATCTAATTTCTGTCATCTGATATGCACTGTGCTTTATAGACATTTAAGCTGGGTTTTATATTGATCAGAGTGTAATGTAGCTCCATGTTTCGCATGCCAAATCACTAAATAGACACTGGTGGTGCTTGGTTTCAAGATTTATTTTTTCAGACCTATTTGTTGCATGGCACCCTGGCCCTAGGTCTAAATTCTGTAGTGGTGAATAGGTTGGTTTTATGGCTTGGTCCTGTAATATAATATGAAAGATACTTTAAAGGCACAGAAGCGTTCAGTAACATAACTCTTCACCAAGCCCTGATAAAACAATAAATCTGGTCTATAAACTGAAATCAATGCACACACAGTCTATCTAAACATCAGTGATCAGACAAACAAGGTGGGGCAGTGTCTCCCTCTCGCTGCTTCTGTCAGTGTTGAGTGACTTAGTCTGGCTGGTGGTATGCAAGTAATCTTCTCTTTATGTAGTAACACTTTCCTCGCAAGGTATTTGTATAACTCTACATACTCTTTATTTTTTTCTTTTTTATGCTCTTTGCTTTGATATTTTGTCTTCTTTTCTAATGATATACAATAGTAGACACATAATAGACACTGACAACATTGTGCTAAAGTACATTTGTAACTTATTTCATTCCTGATTTTTTTCAGTGTTTAATTGAAGGATGTAGAAGTACAGTCTATGGTATTAATTTGTAAGGAATCACTCTTTAGTATAAAATACAGTAAATATAATAACAGAAAAATTGCACACTTGAAATGGGCTGCATGATGGGCTGCAGAACCAGATATAAGAGGTATAGAAATTGGTCGCATGTATTGATAGATGCAGTATTTTTCATGCGTAACATATGACACCTGTTATGGTAGTACATGTTAGAAAGTAACTGCTCTTTTAACTACAGTGTTGAGAAAAATCTACAATCTGATCGAGATTTCATGGAGCTGAAATCTTGAACACAAATCTTGTTAGTAAAATATTGTTCATTTTGAACACTTGTTTGTTAGATGAACTGTGAGAATTTCAATGCATACATTTTCTAGGAGTTAACATAACTGCAACATAATTGCATCAAGCTAACAGAAAAAAAAAAAAACACAAAATATGAAATAAGAAATTGCTTTCCTAAGACCGACCATGAATTTTTCATTTTGCCTGGGGAATATACATGATTGCAGAAAGTAACACAATTTGGTGGCACTTAACTAGAGGATTACAGCCATCAATATTAGATGAACAAGTTCTCCCCCAAGTTAATGAAATTTTTAGATGTATTCCCACATTAGGAGAAGAAAGTGATAAGAAAGGGATCTCATCTCATGTTCCTTCTGTGTTAAGGTACCTCATATTTGACCAAACACCAGGTTTTGGCCACATCTACAGTAAACGTTTTGTTGCTCTACTTCCTAAGCATGAAAGTATCTTGGAATAAAAAAAAGACCTGCGTAGGCCAACTGTTCCTATATTATTACTATACTATAGTGGAAAGAGTATTGTTATTTGTTTTAGTAGCTGTAATAGTATGCTGTCCATTCAGGTGAGTTCTCTGATGAACAGAAAGAGGGCATTTCATGGCCTCGGGACAAACACTGTAAAAGTACCATCTCTCATTTTCTTTGTGGTAACTTTGGGGACATTTGGAAGGCAACCTGTAGTGGACCTAAGGGTATACGTGAGGGGACAGAAAATGATAGACAACCTGGGATGTAGAGAGGACTGAAAAACCTTTAGTGCCTTAGAAACCTTGAGGGGACTGCATTATGTTGCAACCTGCAGCAAGACGCACATTTTTGATGAAAAATTTACGGCACAGACAATCCCAGTTTCTCTTTTCTTTTGTGCCTATTCGAGATTCAGTCCAACAGCAATACAGAAAGGCAAACATGGAGCAGACACTAGGCAGTTTCCACAAACATCTCTTTCTTAATTTACAAATTTCATTCTCTTTTAATTAGTGCATCTTGTCTGCTGAAAGTATTTATTCGTAAAGCTTGTAGTAAGGCTAGACTGAATAGTTTTCCCCATTAAGTTTTTTTTTTGTTGTTTTTTAACAAGAGTGTATGTGTTTGTTTGCTTTTTATTAATATCAGTGATAGTTCATCGAATAATTTCTGACCTACAATTTGAAATTGAAGCATTCTAGACCTGCCCTGTGGGTACCTGAAACACATTTTTTTTTTAAATTTATATTTTTTACAGTGAGATTTGGGCTAACTCTGTCTGCCATAGTGATTTTTAGTGTATATTGCTCACCATCGTTCAGGAAACCCATCCACCCAACCAATAGGATGGCATCTGCTTTTATTTCTAAAATACATTTTCCAAGTGGTCTTGAGCAATAGTTCTCCGGGCTTTCTGGAGGTGTTGCTTTGGACACTGACTGCTTTTTCACTAATTTTCAGTCCAGTCCTTGTACCTGACCATTTTCGGAGGAATGTTGGGTTTTTTTGTTTTTTGTTTTTTTTTTTGTCAACCTACTTAACACTGACCCATGAATCATTCAAGCATTAAAAAAAGCACCTAACTCAAGGGATGAACCTGTATTGTCTATTTTAGATGATATCTTTAGACACTTTGTTACTAGTAGCCTGTTGCTAAAACACAGAATTTGTTCCCATTTTTTTAGTTGAATCTACAAAAAATGCCAAAGATAACACAGTTTGAGAGGCGTAAAATTGTGTTTTTGCACCAACAAGGTGATTCCCAAAGAGCTATTAGCCAAAAACTCGGCATATCTCGCCATGGTGTGTCTTTAAAACATTTGAGGAAACTGGACAGGCGGAGGACAAAAGAAGAAGTGGCAGGCCTAAAAACAACAGCAGATGAACAGTATCTGAAAATCGTGTCTTTAAGAAATAGGAAAAATCCAGCAGAGACCTGACACAGGACCTGAAAGATTTATCTAGCCCTTCAGTTGATCCATCTACTGTTCCCTGAAGCCATTCTTAAGGAAGGGAAGCAGGGAGAAAAGGCTGAGGTATGCCAAATTACACAAGAACTAGAAGGACATTATAAGCTCATCCAAAGAAGAGCTTTTAATGTCCTTCAAGAAGCTTGGAGAACTATTCCTGAAGACTATTTAATGAAATTACAAGAAAGGTTGCCTAATATAGTTCAGGCTGTCCTGAAGAATAAAGGTGATCATACCAAATATTGACTTTCAAGCTTGTTAGAATTATACATACTCTGTTTTTGCCTTATATATACTGTGTTTGCATGTATGTTTGCGCATTTTTCAATAAAGCGCTGCACCTATTTCCCATTTTCCTAGGAAAATATAAAGAAATGTGGTGGCTCAAGACTTTTGCACAGTGCTGTATGTGAACGAAAGCTCTCAACCACTTACACATTACACCTACAGGAGTTGCTGAGCCATGGAAACTCGTGCAATGAAGCTCCCGGTTCACCGTTTTTGTGCAGAAGTTAATGCCAGAGGTTTGGAGTCAGCAGAGCATTGGTGGCTTTTATGCACTATGCGCTATGCTGAAGGTACTATGCACCTCAGTAACTGCTCTGTAACTTTACGTAGTCTGCCATTTCACGGCTAAGTTGTTGTGGTTCGTAAGTGCTTCCAATTTGAAATAATACCTCATACAATTGATCATGGAATATCTAGGAGGGAAGAAATTTCACTAATGATGGCACCTATTATAGTACCATGCTCAAATTGACTGAGCTCTTTGGAGTGACCCATTCTTTCATACATGTTTATAATAACAGACTACATGGCTAGGTGCTTGATTTTATACACAAAAAAACCCCCTGAATTCAGTGATTAAGACATGTGGCTCGATATTTTTGTCCATATAGTGTATTTAACAGGAGACTATCTTCTGCTCTTTTTGTAAAACATGGCAATAATTCCAAGGATATTCCTACCTAAACATTTTTTTTTCATTAAAAAATGAAGTTTTATCTTCCTGTTGGATTGCACTATAATACAAAATAATTTATGTTATATTTACATTATATATTTTTTATTATATTTACTGAGGGAAGTTTTTTATTTGTATTTCAAACTGAAAAAGTGAAGAGAGAAAGAAAACTATTAAAACAAACAAAACAGTTTTAGTCTCAAATTTTGGTTGGAATTATGGTTACACCCTTTCAAAGCATAAATGTGGCATAACCCAAACACATTGTCTGGATAGTGAGCACTCAGTCTTAATTTGTAAATTAATAGGAAAGAAGGTGTGTAAAATATCAGTAACTATAAATAATAATAGCATTGCTAAAATGTACTTAATGTGTAAACACACACTCCTTTGAAGGTAGAGGGAATCATGCTATGCAGACAGCAAAACATAGTCATCATACGACACATTTACACCTTGTTTGCTGTGATAACGAACATGATTGCAAAGCATGAAATTGTAATTATGTAAAACCCCCTTATGGCAGAGGACATAGTATTTTTTTTCTGCAATGTTCTCACACACCTCGGAGATGTCTCATAGCATCCCAAAATCCCATATTACAGTTACACTGTGTAATGAACAAATTTCTCTTCACAAATATTGGTCCAATTTCCTGCTCTCCGAAGACTGACATTACCATCATTACTAAGGAGCATAAACAAAGACTGTGGACTTAGTGAATTGTGATTCTTCAGCCATGTCGCCTCCTTTCCCTCTGTGTTGTCCCAGTCTTTCATTAACTTCTACCTCCTCTGTATCACAAATACATACAGCTTCATTGTTATTCTGCAGTAAACTGAGCCAATTTGGTCTTTCTTCTCTTTTATGGCTTCCAGCATGTGCAAAGTACATGCTGGAAGGAAACATTCAAATTGGAAGGCTCTTGGTAAACAGACATTTATAAAGACATTTCTAAACATTATAATGTGTTTTGTTTTTATTAAGAAAACAGATCATCATTACATACCACAGTAAATATTAATAACTTATAAACTGGCTCTGCTTGTCTGGTAATGAAATATGAGTAATGGTAGGTAGGGTTTGTTGTGTGTGCTAATTTAGTCACAGATCAAAGAAATACCTCACCTCAACTTTGCTAGTTGCCTTGGGCTAATGCATCTCATCCCTAATTGAGGGCCTCTTCCGACTCACTGAGTCAATACAAATGGCTTTAATACTGAAACCATTATTATTTCAAATCATTGTCAAAAAGGTGGGATAAATCATTGACTTATGCCCCGTTAATGTCATAAAATTGCCCCATATATTTTACATTATTGACAGTTGGAAGCCCAAAAACAAGTAATGCTAATGACATAATCTGACTGTGACCACACAGTCCCTCCCACCCTCCTCCTGCTTCTCTCTTCCCCTGGCTGAGACAAACGGGCTCATCTGCACTGGATCATTTGCTGTCTCCTGATACGCTGAGGTTTATAGCCAATTATCTCTCGCGATCCATTATCGATTACAGTGTTATCTTCTTGCATTGCTTAATCTTTTGGCACAGTAACGTTGTAGCTCAGAGGGGTGGGGGCTGGGGGGTGCTGGATACAAACTGCTTGGCAGTGGGAACACTAGTTAAGATGGATGGGTGTTCATTTGGTTGTAAATGGGTATAGTTTAAATTTAAACTGATTCAGACTATATTCAGTGTCAGGGAGAGGGCAGGAGGGTTTTTGATTTGCAGCACTTTCTGTTAGGAATTAAAAATCACTACAACAGTCAATTTATCGAGTTAAGTGTTAAACCTCTGATATTACTCTGAATGACTAATTTCCTCTGAGGTTAATACAATATTGTTGTTTGTGCTTGCTTCCTTCTGTGAATTAGTGTGGCTGACAGCAAACCAGCATGGCAGTAACAACTTTGACTGAGTATTGGGTGATCAGATTGTTTTGTGTATGTGTTTTCTTTCCAGTTGGGTTAATAACTTTGGCCATGAGGGTCTCGGACTTCTTCTTGAGGCACTGGAGAAGCTGCTGGACAAGAAACAGTGAGTTACTTCATATATAATAATAATAATAACTTTGTATAGCCCCTTTCAAGAAACCCAAGCACGCTTTACAAAGGAGTATAAATAAACCAAAAAAAAAGGCTAGAGGTTGAAAGTTTTGTTGAAGAGGTGAGTTTTGAGAAGTTTCTCAAAGGACTCCAGTGATGGGGCGTTGCGAAGCTCAGATGGGAGAGAGTTTCAAAGAGTGGGGGCCACCACACTGAAGGCTCTGTCCCTAAAGGTATGGAGGTTAGTGCGAGGGACAGAAAGCAGACCCATGGCTGAGGACCGTAGTGTCCGAGACTGAGTGTATGGGTGCAGCAGATCAGACAGGTACTGAGGGGCCAGGGCATTGAGGGGTTTGTAAGTGAGAAGAAGGATCTTGTAAGTAATGCGTGACTTGACTGGGAGCCAATGGAGGTTTATCCCTTTGTTGTTTTATACCACAAGGTAGTCTTCATGCAATCACAATATTTAAAATTTTCCTTTTTTCCAGGCAAGAGCCCATTGATAAACGGAACCAGCATAAACTCATCCAATGTTTGAAGGCTTTCATGAACAATAAGGTCTGTATGATTCAACAGAGAAAAGGCCATCCACCTAATTGATCTCCTAGATAAAAATCTCTTTTCATGCCAGCATTAAGTGATATTGCTCTGATGCAAACTAAACAACCCAAGAGGGTACAAAGAGTCACTGCTCTGAAATGTTAAATACATCTGGATTAACCAGTTGAACAGTAAATGTATTTTACAAATAAATAAAAAGCATGAGAGAGCAAACTCTTAGTCCACTTACATTAAATATTTTTGAAATGTCTCAAGAGGCCAAGATTCCAAACCTTATTTGAATGTGGACTCTGACAGGCCTGGGATAATGAGAGCGTAAAGCTAATTTTACCATTTCAAACCCACAGTCTCAGATCTTTTAATTATCCTTTTTGGGATAGTCTGGCTCATTTCTCAAAAGTGGCACACATTTCAAGGATAGATGAACTATTGATATTGCTTCTCTTGGAGTTAATCCCCACATGTGGTCATCTCAGCCCATTCTTTCAGTTGTGGGGAGACTACAAGGTACATGAGACTATAAGTATTTGTCCCTATAGTCCTGTCCTGAATTAAATTAATTCATCATCCTCTCTATTTTCTCCCTCGGCCTCGTTGTCCCTCCTTATAAGAAAATTAAGGCTAACTATAACTTGCGTACATTAGAGATTTTTTTCATTTTTTACTTGAAGTGAAAGTTCTCTATGAATGCTAATGTTCTCATTAATTTATACCCAATGGACTTTTTTTCTGTATCCTATCCTGTCCTCTTTTGTGCCCCACAGTATGGCCTGCAAAGGATCTTGGGAGATGAGCGGAGTTTGTTGCTGCTGGCTCGGGCGATTGACCCCAAACAGACCAACATGATGACAGAGATTGTTAAAATTCTCTCTGCTTTCTGCATTATTGGAGAGGAAAACATGTAAGTTTTGTTCAGTTGACTATTACATTTAATACACTCATTTGGACAAACATCACATTCACATATGTAGTTAGTCTATCAAAGTCCAGAGTCCGAAGTACAACTAAGATAATAAGTTTGCTTCAGTTTGCAGGTTAGAAGGTAAATCTGAGATTTGGTTTTATTTGCAGGTTCATAGATTTTAAATGAACGGAATTGAATTGAAAATGAATTTGAAAAAAAAAAAAACCTTATTTGTGATGCTTAAAGCAAAAATAAAAAATAAACAAACAATAAAGCACAATGCACAAACCTTGCTGTGCAGTTTTGATTGAAAATATTTTAATTGGAGACATTGCCCACACATTTAAGTCAGTTTAAAGCTTTACAGAATAAAGTATCTGCATAGCTAGCTATTTAAGTGGGAAACTGTGTTTTGGTCATATGGGTGAATTGACACTTGAAGTTGCTACAGTGCTTTTGCCTAGTCTACCTTGCTTAAAGTTCCTATGTAGATTTTAAGTGCTGAAGGAAGCACATATTTCGCATGTTTCTTATATCTTTTTCAGTAAATCACAGCTGATATGAAACAAATGATTGACTGATGGAAAAACAAAGAAAAAACAATGAAAGACATGGCCCATCACTGCTTTGTTTATACACACGCCTGTTTCTGAAATAGCGGGAAGAGGGCAGGACATCCCTGTAATATTACTGTCGCTTCAATCTTCTCTCACTGGGTGGCATGTAGTCATACAGAGATTGCACCCCATGCTTATGTGTTTACCCACTATGAGTTGCTACTGCATTTACAGGTGACCTTAGACAGTGTAGAAATCTCTTGGATCACATGCTCAGATGATGCAGTTTAGTCTGTTTAATGTGGTGAACTACTCAGTGTAGCTTGCTACAGACACAACCAGGCTGACAGCGTATAAATTGGATTTAGGGGAGTGTTTTTTATTGTTTCCCACAGGGCCAGACTAGAATAACAATGGCACTTCAAAGTCAGTCTGTATGCAGTGCTGGAAACAAACAAACCCACAAATTCTGTTGGAGAAGCTGAGTTCAGGAATGTGTCTCAAATCTCTGACAATCCAGATAGACCTCAGTTATAGCTGCATATGGTTTTCTAAATGGTTTTTGAGTTCCATATCTATGTGTTTAATCCAGTTAATTTGTGATTTCTAGTAATTCACTTCAATAACATTACTTTTAATAGCTTAATTTAATTTAATTTAATTTTGGTTGTTTTTTAACTGCTTCTAAATATGCCTATTAAACAAGTGTTTACTATAATGTAAAACTATTTTTGTCAGGCAAAAAATACTGATAACTGCACACAGTGTTTGTAATAAAGAATAACCTTTCCACTTATAGTGTAAATAGCCAATTTTTTTTTCATTTGTCTTTAAAACTTTGCACTCTTTGATCTTTTTCTTTCAAATCAATATGTCTTTGTCAGACAGTTTGATTTGTCATAAAAGATGAGGCATGGGTCAAACCAATAAGATTAGCAATGACTCTATTCTCCTGTTTTTCTAGTAAACAATTCTATTGAGCCAGGTTGTGCAAAGATGGACACTTGGGGGGCCAAATTGTTAATGAATCCTGCCATCATTTTTTCTAGTCATTACAGTAAAAAAGGGATTATGTCTGGGTCTTTGCATTGCCAATGCTAGAATGAGTAGCAGAACTAGCTCCTAAAGCTAGGGGTGGCTCAGGAGGTAGAGCAGGTCACTTACTAATCGGAAGGTTGGTGGTTCGATTCCTGGCTGCTCCAGTCTGCATGCCAAATATCCTTGGGCAAGATACTAACCCCAAGTTGCTCTCCGATGCATTTGTCGGAGTATGAATGTGTATGAATGGTTAGACATGTGTATGAATAGAAGCACTTCAGCACAGAAAAAGTGCTTGTATGAGTGGGTGTGAATGGGTGAATGTATAAAAAGCGCTTTGAGTACTCCGGGAGAGTAGAAAAGCACTATATAAGAATCAGTCCATTTACCATTTACCATCTAAAGTTGGTGCAGATGGTAATGCTGTCTTAACAGGTTTTCACTATTGGCGGTACTAGGGTACTGAATTTCACATAGTTAATTTCATACATAACTTCCTTTACATAACTACATACATCTTCCTTTGGAAGTCAAAATACAGACAATCAGTCACAATTAGTTTGACTGAAAACATTTTAGTAATGTACAAAGTGAGCTTGATTCTGTATAATAAAGACATTTTCAGATAGATCATCTTGAATAATTCCATGTTCTCTTCAGTCTCTTCTTTAACACACAGACAGCATGCATACACACACATACACAGCTACTATTTTAAGCAGATACTGGATATATAGATAGGACAGACCCCCCTCTCTCTGTGTCTCATTCGTGTCACTCAAAGTATTCAAGAAAATGTTGAAGTAAACATAGAGATCGTTGCCATGATCATAGCCTTGCATTAAAATGCCCGTATCTTGTAGAAATGACAGCCAAAGGAGCTGAGGTGTCACTTTTTTTCTCAGAAACTTCCTCCCCAACCAACATTGTGACGCTGGCTCATGTTCAACACCCACTTTAGCTGACAGCATCAAAAGGGAACACGGCGAGTTAAGCAGATCTATCTTTCCTGTTTTGAAGCCTCGTCTGAACTGGCTTTAAAGTTATTCAGTATGCAGCTCCCCATGTTTGTCTGACTTTGTAACCTCTATCACAAAGAATGATCCTTCTATTTATCTATGTGTCAGGCTTACTCCACACATACAGTCTTTTTGGTCAAACACATGATCTCCCTCACTCACAAATTTACTTCTGGCTATTCCTCATCCTAAACATTTTGTTGTTTGAGTTTTTACAAGGTAAGAAAAGTCAAAATAGCAAGTTTATTTGGCAAATGTTTGTGCATGTGAATATACATGTTTGTGCATACATAAACATTCATACATTGGGTATAGTATGACTGTTTGGTTATTATGCTAATTTAATTATTATTCATTACTATGCTATACTATACCATTTGTTTATCTTTGGTTTCCGTGACAGTAGGTTGAGCTAGTATCAATAGTTGACAAAAGCAACTATGGGCTTGCAGTGACAGGGACCACTTGCTGCCAATTATTATGTAGACATGTTGTAAATCACTGTTCATGTAACTGCTCATAAGGCATCAATTTACTTTTATTGCAGCCCTGTTTGTGTGGGTGTGGTTATGTGCAGCACACTTTATTCACAATTTAGAGGCTGAAATTGTCCAACACTCTATTTAGCTGAGCTGCCTTGAGCCCTTGCAAGTACTCTAATTTGCTTACCTTCTCAATAGGTGTGTTTGAGTCTTTGAACACTAGTCTGGCTGCCCCTATAATAATTTGCACCCTATCTCATTCAGCCAAATACACAATTTCACAGTTGCTTTGACTACTAAACACATTTGCAGTAAAACCCTGTTTTTGTCTATCATCACCTTAGTAACAGTTAAAATTAGACACTGCAACAATAAAGGACTAAATTGTATATAAAGGGATTGAAAGCAGTAGAATATGTCAGATGGCCAAAGATGGGCTGAGTAAATGTTCATTCCAACACACAAGGGAAAATAAGATACATGATGCCTGAGGTGAAAACTGTGAGTAAATGTCCTGGTAGTGATGTGATAAAAGTGTTTGTTGACTTTTGTGTTTGCCCGTTCTCTGTTTTCTACCAGCTTGGATAAGATTCTGGCTGCTATGACAATTGCTGCAGAAAGGAACAATAAAGAGAGATTTGCTCCAATTGTGGAAGGACTAGAGAACCACGAGGCCCAGCAGCTCCAGGTTACACACAATTGCACTAACAAGCACGCACACACACTTCATCAAATTCAGCATGCAGACATTTGTCATTCCCCTTTTATTACCTTTGATGGATGAAAGTAACCTTCGTGGTTTAGTGGCAAATACAACAACCAGTACACTAATATTCTGTAACACACTGTAATAGTAGTGTACTCTTGCTTCCAAACACAGTAGTTTTGTCATTTATAGTGGATGGAAACCTGATGTAGTCTCATTCAGAAAAAATGGAACTCCGATTGATACAAGCAAGCCTGAAATTTACATGGTCCCTTTGGAGTCCATTTTTACCTCAGCTGTCTTTGCTTGCATTTTGCTGTTCCTGTCTTTGTGTCCACTTGTTAACCTTGACACCCCTCTGGAACCAGGTGCGATTTGATTGCTCTACTAAAACACCTCCTTCATTGAGAACCCTACTGATTTCCACATTCGTTGTGAAAACATCACAAAATGATAATAAAAAGATATCTTTCTTCCATATTTCTGTTTTATTCCCTTTGCTGCTTCATTTGATTTTCCACTATTTTACAGATACTTTACTAGTATTCTTCAGTAACAAGAAAACTTTGTAATAGCAATAACAACACCCCTTAAAACATGTATTTGTGAAGCCAAAAGGAGGAAATTACTTAAGAAATTACTTTAGCTGCAGGGATTGAGAAGTCTTGAAGGAAAAGTCATGAAGGAAACTGATGAGGCGGGTGGTAGAAGAGAAAGTAGATATTCTTTTATTAGGAGACTGTTGTTTTTCCTTTAAATTTTGCCGTTAATGAAATGAAGCTGGTAATTGTGAAGTAAATTAAAATGCTTTGCTGATGCAGGGGGTTCGGGGAAATTAATAGACTTTTTATCCAAAACCTGGAATGGGCTACAGAACTAGACCTCGCTAATGTGATTAAAATGTGTTTTACCGTAGTTCAGGGTATACTTGTCTGCCGAGCATGAGAAGAAGTCTGAATTTCAACTTTAAAACCATCCTGGCAGTGCCACTTTTAATTACGATGTTTGGAACCCCCCTTTGGCAGAACTGCAGCTCTCTAAACGTAACACACATAATGCCCTTACCCCCAACCGCTTCCCACTCCACAATACATGACTGAGGTATGTTTGAGGTGGTTGATGTAAGTATCTATCTGTATGCAGCAGAAGAGAAAGAATTTTTCATGAGCTCCATGACTTTCTTCACTCACACAAATTCTTTGAAGGTTTGGTGGAGTTTCTTTTATGTTTCTGGCCTCTGGTGGATACAGTAAAATGTCAGGTTTCAGTGCGCAGTTCTCATTTTGAGGCCCTCAAGCTTTTCTCAAACATGGAAAAGTCTGTCATCACTCCAGTTCCTGGCAGTGGTGGCATATAATCAGCTGCAGTGCATCCTTTACTACAACAAAAGTGTACTTTTCAAGAGAATATGAATGCACTTTGTAATGCTCCTACAAGCAAGTATAGTAATAGAAAAATCAAAAACTAATGCCATTCCTTCACTTTTGTTCTGCATTTCACTACTTAAACTTAAAAAAAAAACTGTGTTCAGGTTGTAATAAAGTTGTAATAAGGCAATTCAGGGCACTTTATGTGGAGGGATCAGTTGCTGAAGATCTGTCTGCCTTTATGCAGATATATATTAGTTTTTAATCTCAGTGAAACTTTTTAGCCAAACAGCCTTTTTTTAACCCTGAAAAATCATAAAGCTGACACAAGAAACCACACAGAATCAGGATTGTTGTGAGTCTTATTATTAACACATATTTACCGACAGTACAGGGTCAAGGTTTGAGAAGGCAGTGTTTTTTAGATTGTCTGTGGGAATCCTTCAGCCTGCTATCGATTGTCTGTCTAAGGGAAACTATCTTATCCACGACTTCCTCCCCTGAAACACGTTACTGGTCATTATAATTCATCAGTAATTTCCTCTTTACCCACCCCAACCTCATCCACCTACCTACCAGACACAAGCACACACACTAACACTCACTTTGAGGGTTTCTCCTTACCAATAAATCCATTAATAATGCACATTTAATCAATAGACATACCAGGCTTGTATTTTTTACTTTCTACAATTTTATATATCACCTCTCTCTCTCTACTTCCCTCACCTCACTGTTGCAGTATTTGTCTGTAACTTTGCTGTTTGAAAGGAAATATTAAGGTGTAAATATTCACTTCAAAGTACATTTATGCAGATTAGACTAAAAATGCAACTTAGAGTTGAATTACATGATCTTATATTGATATTTTTTTGTGTAAAATATCCATTTAGTATATAGTTTCTCATCAGTTTTTCTGTTTTTGTTTTTTGTTTTTTGTTTGTTTTTTTTGTTTTGTCTGCACCACAGGTTGCCTGTATGCAGCTGATCAATGCCCTGGTCACCTCCCCTGATGACCTGGATTTTAGGATACATCTGCGCAATGAGTTTTTAAGATGCGGTCTGAAGAAGATCCTTCCTGTGAGTTATCAAACTGTCAGAGAACACTTTGTTTACATGCATGTACAATAAATTTGCCATTTGTCATAAAGACAACTTTGTATTGCTTTGGTAATCCTCCCACAACAACTTACCTCTCTCTTATGATTATAATTACTGCAAACAGGATTTCCTTTTCATCACAACCCAAATAGCTTTTTTTGCATCTTAAACTTCAAAATTATTGTGATATGAATGTTTTATGTAATGGTGGTCATACAGCATTTAGGCATTCAAGCTAAATTATTCAGATGTTAAACTGAATTATTTTCATTACACAAATACTGGAGGAATACATTTTATTGTTTTAATTTTAATTTGTAGTAGTGAATGCTTGTGCCAAATATTAGCACTAGCACCTCATCACGCAGGCATCATTATCGGCAACCTTACACATCTTCACATGAACCGAAGGCAAACGAGCTCCAACTCATCATTCAAACTCTCATTTGTCACAAGTGGGGTGAAGATGTCACATAGCCAGTTGTTAATAAGTCATCCCAGCTGCGCCTGTTGATTATTACTGTCATTACTTTAATTATCTTCAATTCTGCCCCCTGATATGAAGGAGACTCAGTATACAGCCATTTATGAATGCCACATTTACCGCTTTTAATGCCGACATTCAGACTGACACTCTTTCATCTAATTATGAGTTATGCTCAGGAGTCAGTGTAGCTGTTGGCAAAGAAATAGTCCACTGAAAAAGAAAGAACAATTTGTTTTGTTCTTATAGTCCTTGATGCATGTATTTGGCTCTCCTCCTCTTCTCCTTCCCTCCTTTTTTGTGCCATTGTGCACCTCCCTCTGAACCAGTGTTGCCTGCTGAAGACAGATGGTGCACCCAAAAAACAGTGCAGGGTGATTGATACCTGCAGAAATTGGGTTACATTTGGCTCTGTCTCCATCTGTAAATTCCACTGCCGGTGATTCATAGAGAACTTGTAAAGAGCACCTCTGTAGCCCCTTGTGGCTGGAACAGGTGTGCAGGAATTGGTACTGTCTGGAATACTTAGTGAGAGAGTTCACGGCATCTCAGTTCCCAGTTTTCTGTACACCTGGAAGAGGGAAACTAAATTTTGGTGATAGTTTTTCTTTTTTTTAAAGAATAAATTAAACTATATGTAAGATATAGTGGAAGTATGTTAAACTTTAACAGTAAATTCTCACAAACTTCTATATATGCTACTGCAACTGTACCATTATAAACTACACTACAAGATGACCTTTGGTAAAACTTGTAACACATTCTGAACTATATACTCTATGTCTAACTCACTGTAGGAGCTAAAAGAGACAGAGGAGCTAGATATCCAGCTGAGGGTGTTCAATGAGAACAAGGAGGAGGACTCGATCGAACTCTCACATCGCCTGGATGACATCCGCGCGGAGATGGAATATCCTTTTGTCCTCCCTCTGTGAGAATATACATATGAACAGTTCTGCAGAACTAGCAGTGAGAGATGAGTGTATATTGTGGGTTTAGTTAAGCTTTATAGGCTGAAGCCCCCTCATGGCTTTGTTCATTAGAGAAGGATTATAAGAGCTAGAGCACATTATCCAGCTTCATCTCTGGCCAGGTATACTAGGTAAATAACCCTGTAATCTTAACCTCCAACCTCTTCACTCTTTTTTATTTGCTCTTCTCCACTTCATCTCCTCTTCACTTCACTTTTTGTCTTTTGTCTGTTATCATTGGTCTGACTCTAGTAAAACACACGAGGGAGATATCGAATAGGCATATTCTTTCCTGTTCTTACCATTTACAGTAGACAATTAAAATTTCCTATGAAGTGATATTGTAATAAATGGTAACATATCTTATTTTTTTCTGTTTAAGTAATAGTCAGTTCTCGTTTCTCTGCTCCAATTTAGAAAGGTGAATTTTGACCTCTAGCTCTCTATGGATGTCCATTTAACTCCAAACATTCAGAGCAGAAGTTAATAAGGTGATATGTAATTTAGTCCCAAGTTGGAAACTTCTTCAAGCACCCCAGACAAGAACCTTTTAATAATTCACAAATCTTCTCTAAGGCTATGTATGAATAGCTGACATTGTGAGCAGAGAAACCAGACTCTGACATTGTTATGCAGATGTTCATTCCCACAACCTTTTTCTTCCACCAAATCCCACAGTTCTAGTACAGGCACAAAGTGCTACTGTGAGTGACAGTTTCTGTTGACACATGTAGGTTAGGGAAGGAGGTTACGTATGTGTATGTGGAGACAAGATGGAGAGAAAAAAAGTGCACCTAGATTAATGATGTGCTTGAGCAGATTCACAAATGAGAACGCCCAATGTTTGTTTCGAAGGACAATGTGGTATTGATCTGTTAGGTATGAACATAATCTGAATGCCCAGGCTACCCTTTGTCTCTTTCCCTGCATGCGGACACATTTGTATAAATGTATAGACAGGTAGCACTTCTGTTACCTGATGACTATATATATGTCTTGCAGCAGTTTCATGAATATTAACCTGAAAAGGCCTGTCTCCTCTGTGTCCGACCCAGGTCCAGGTGCCGAGGAGGTGACTCCAGGCCACTAATAAATATTAATGATCTGTGGAATGGTGATTGATTGACCCCACCACTGACTGGCCTACATCACACTTGACTGCCACTCATGTTTATTCATTATTTGGAGAGATAGTGTAAAGAGAGAGACAGAGAATAAGAAAGAGAGCGTAGAGGAGGTGCCAATGAATAGATTGGCATTTTACATTAGGTTTATGTCTGCAGTTTAGTGATAGATGAAGCTAGTTGGATACTTTCCCAGTGTGAGCTCTTTCTCATGTCCTCTCAAATGCTGCTGTGGTGAGGCTATAATTGAATCTCACAGGCCTGGTAATTCTCCCAGGCTTCAAACTCCGCTAATGCAAGGAAGGCAAAATGATACTTTAGAGGAGCCTGTATTCCCATCCCTGCTTCTCTAAAAATTTGATATGGGATAAGAGTTTAATTACAGACATTGTTGAAATTAATAGCAATTAATCGGACTGTCAGACAGTATTTAAAAGAATTGATCTGCTCCAGTTGCAGTGTGTGCAGATTGTTTTGTATGGATGACAGCAAGTAGGGACACATAAAGATCATAAATCACTTTCTGCACATTCATTTAACTGATATTTTCTGTACCAAAAGCAGAATGGAGGGAAATCACAGCATATGGTGCCAACATGCTGCAAATTTAACTTGATTGCTTTGCAGTTACTGTGTTTCTCTTTGTAAATATTTTAACATACATTGTCAAGAGCCGCACTTCATGTTAGGATGGCAATCAGGTTTTTATCTTTAAGCTTGACAGTACAGTCTCCTTAATCTACTTTTTTTTCTGCATGTGTGCTCATTTCTGAGAGGCTTATTATACTTTTTTTTTCAGAAACAATGAATGCCCATAGGGAAATCCTCCTTTCTCAAGCAAACAAATCAAACAGACTCCAAATCATTCATTTTCCTTAGCTCTTTAATTGTTAGAGGTACACTTTAAGGAGGCTATGAGAACAGCACAAATGTTTTCTACATTAAATGCAATATAAAAATTTAAAAGTTTTTGTGTCAATTTTTGATGCTTTTTTCAGTAAGATTCATCACTAAAAAACAGATATTTACACATGAAGAAAAAAAGTAAGATAGTTTAATTTTATATCTCTGCTCCGTGTCAAAGCCATTACTACCTCCCCCTGGGAAATGCAAACATAACACGTAATCAATAACTTTTACAAATTTAATAAAATGAATTTGTACTTCTGAGTACATGTCGGTTTCAATCTGGGAATTGAAGCTCAACGATGCTTTTGCCCTGTGAGAGATCTGATGCTCATCATTCTTGGCTTAAAAATTCAAGCCAGTGTTTTTTTTCTTATAATTAATTTTCCCTCTCTTGAAAGGTCTGGAGTGAAAGGTATACCAGAGGGAGCATTTTTCATTCCTGATCCCTTTCCGCAAGTTAGCTGTTTACACTGCTTTAGCTCCCTTGAGAGGATGGATAAGAGGAATCACATCTCTGTTTGCTTCTGCACAATACTTGTAAGAAAACCTGAAGTGAGAAGCTGGAAAAAATAAATAACTATAATGAAAATGAGAAGTAATAAAAATCTAAATGTTTGTTGCAGTTGAATGATCCTGAATAATGAATTCAAGTTGTTGTTTATAAGAAGTTAACCATAACTGCATTATTAACAGTGTGTCTCTGTAGTGAAGTCATTTTCCTTAACCTTACTCTTGTACTGATATGAATGAGGTGTACCATCTCCTGTCCAATATGGTGAAAGACACTGCCTCAGAGACCTACTTCCTGTCAATCCTTCAGCACCTATTGCTCATCAGGAATGACTATTACATCAGGTAAGTTCTGTTTGTGTTTTTTACATACCACTAACTTTCTATTGACTGATGACCTTGTGGTGCTCTCTGTAAGTTTTTTTTTCATTTTTTTTCATACAAAGTGCCCAAATTTATAGCCCAGAAAAAGCAAAAATTTTAAGGTTTAACATTCGGGATTTGGTTGCTTTGACTGACAGGTGGATGCTAACACCTTGTTCTACAAGTCAAGGAGCTGAACTTTTCAACTGTGTTTGTAATGCTAGTGTCTTTTGGAGGATTGCAATGCAATTATCTGGCAAATAATAAGGCTTGGTTTATGTTTGATTTTATTAACATCCCTAAACTCTGTGCTGTAGTTTGGTGAATGAAATTCAGGTGTTTAATTAGTCTGTTGCTTAGCACTAATTAGCAGATATCTGTGTCTGTGAAATGCACCTGTACAATTAAGTCCAAAAGTACCACCACAGTAGATTTTAAGTGAAAAGTGCAGACTTTCAGCTTTAACTTAAGAATTTCAGTGCCATCTTTTTAAAAGCTGCAGTAATGATGATAGTCCTCATCTATGTGTTTGAGCGGTAGTGCGACAAGTTAATTAACAATTTGACTCAACTATACTCCACCTAAGAATCTCACAGAGAATTGTGGGAAAAATCGCATTAACCTAAAAAAAAAGTGTGTAACTGTTGATGTGTACACTAATTAAATTGTGAAGAGTGAGAAAAGCTTTGAAAATAGCTACCATGAGTTTTCAGAATGATTATTAGCTGGAGTGTGATTGTGTTGTAACACAACATTTTTTCTAACCTCCTTTATTGTAAATTCCAAAGTAGAAAAACAATGATCAGAATAGGGATAAAATAATGCCTCCGTAATTGTAACCTCAGTGGGCATAGGGATTTTGTTTTCAGGGTGTCCATAATTTTTAAATTTGGTGCAAACGTTCACTTGAACTCGAGGAAATACTGAAAAGATTTTGGTGGTCAGAGTTAAAGGTCTGATCTCATTTTGTCCTGTTCTTATCAGTGTTGATATCTCAGGACAACTGGACCTCATTTCTAGACAAACATATATTTTTGGTGGTCAAAAGTAAATTTCATGTTTTTGACTGTAATCCAGCAATTCAGTTAATGTCAAATTGGATAAAGTGATGAAGTTTTGACATTTTATATCCAAAAGGTCCAAAGTCAACTTCACTTTGACATAATGTGAAAAATGAGGGAACATTTTCTGCCCACAATTCAACACCACAGATATTTCATTTTTGGTGGGTTGCTGAATTGTTAACGTTGAACGCGTATTAAATTTCTTCAAAGTCTTCACTACATAAATTTGAGTCTGTGCTGATATGGATGTAAACTGCAACTTAACTGGTTAGAAGAGACAGTAGTTTTAATTTAATTGATTTTAACCTGTGGGGGTTGCTTTTTATTTTACCTTTGAAGAGAAAACATGTCAGTAGCTGGTAAGGTCGACACTTCTAAATAGAGTGATTCTGATGATTCCACTGCTATGTCAGACCTTTTTGCAGAAATAAGACTTAAAAAAGAAAGTTCAAAGATGAAGGAAAGCTGAGAGGAGGAAGATGAATTTACCATAGACAAGTTGCTGTTCCCCTGGAGTTATGAATTATGTATTCTTCATCTATTCTGAGGAAGTGAGAAATAGAATTCACATTAACCATCCAGTATCACTATGTCCACCTCAGCTCCAATGTCCACAGTGTAAGCCAGTAGTAAAACGGGATCAGTACCAAAGCTCATAAAAAACTGATGGTCTTTTTAAAGATATATTTTTGAATATTTTTTCTTCTCCAGCCTTCATAACAAATTCAAGTAAAATCTCACACCCAAACATTAAAACCCGAAATGCATTATGACTGAGGTCTTTTTTTCCTCGTACATCACTGCACTGGAGTTAGGATGATGGAAGATGCAGTATTAAAGTACATGCAGTTATTTCCAGTAGATACTATCTGTCTTTTTTTGGCCTTTACCCTAAAAGTTATGGGCTTTTAGGGTTGTGGTTAAAATTGGGTGAAAGTGAAATGGTATAGTGTAGTTATATCATTTCCACAACTTGAAACTAAAACAAAGTGGGAGGCCAGTAGATGGATGGGTTTAGCTGAAATCATTTACTGGTGGAAGTCTTAGTTAGCTTTCAAAGGAATAAACTTGTAGCTGTACTATTCTATGCAAAGTAAGAGATTACATTTTTTGTCATTGTATTAATTTGAATTAACACTACACTTGGTTCCTTAATTCTTCTTTCAAATAATAAAATTAAATGAGCGTTCATTAAATATTATAATTAGTCTTCTAATAATAAGACCTTTTATAGTGGGTAACTGCTCTGTCTACTGTAATTCCTCCTAACACAACACTAGTTGTTTTTCTCCCCTCTGGGGTTTTGGTGTATTTTTGATAATTAATCTCTCACTGCAAGCCTAATGAATGGGAGCACATCAAACCCACCCAGTAAATATAGAGCAGATCTGCTCTTTTGGAGCCTGGTGATATGGGGATTACACTGGCTATGTGGAGCAGAGCTGGATCAAGTGGCTGGGGCTGTGCTGAACTGCAAGCTATCACTGGAAGAAATGAAGGTGCCAAAGTAAAAGAAGAGGTGGGGAACGATGCAGGGGACATATGCTTGCTTCTGGAGCCCAGCCCTGCCCACTGTGGAGGGGCCTGACAGTTCTGGGTCACTCTTTCCGTCTCTAGTTATCTCCACCCAGCCCCTATCTGCCTGGTGGTGGCGGAGGATGGAGGACGGAGGGAAAATAGGGCGGCTTATTGAGATAATAATGTGGTGTACATTGGTGACAGTTGTAAGCCGAGTGCCACAGTGCTTAAGCCATGCAGGGCGATGTGTGAGCTTTCACTCGCTTGTTCCAGTCATGAGTGGGCGAATCCACCGGGCTTAATGTATGGCATTTCATGCTTTCAAAACAGAGCACCTAAATGCTGATTTATTCTTATTTGCTTTGGCTCAGAATTTTGTGCTTTTTCATATTCCTGTTCATAACATGATATGGTCTGTCCACCCACAAGGTATCATCAGAACATAGCCTTTGAATTTTTGTGTAGAGTTAAAGCCTTGGAACAAAAACTTCTCTGCTTTTAATGTTTGATAACAAAATGTGTTACTTTTTTACTCAGATACATCCTTGAATGATGTACTTTTTATCTTTTTGGACAAATCACCTGACAGCAGACACATTATTCACAGTTCTGCCTGCTAAAATAATTTTTTATTTTAGTAACATTAATGCTCTTACATTGTAATGCTTTGGTACAGACCCATCAGGTGGGCAGCCTTTGATCAGACTTTGAGTTTCTTATTTAGATCAAAAATATAATAAAATGTCAGGATTTTTGGCATCTTTGATTTTCAATTATTCATTATATAAATCAATTGGAAAATCTTGGGAAGCTAAAAATTAAGTAATAATTAAGTCAGCATACAGTATTAGCCATACATAGATTTGCAGATTTTCGAGTGTTGACTTTGTCATCTTCTTGTTGTGAAATTATACACCCAAATGACTGCTTGCAAATATAGACTTATTTTCTAAAATAACAATAGAATTAATCTACATTAAAGGAGGATTATTTGCCAGTAAAAGCCTATTTGGACTGGTGTACCATGTAATTGTGCTTTTTAACAGAGGGACAGAGCTTTCACTCTGCACCCACTAAAAATATGTTTATTTAAAAGAGATGAAAGGGGTTCATATAATTATTAAACCACAAGGCCGTTCATCCTCCAATTGCTAATGCTATATTCCATCTACTTGTAATACATTAATTGTATAATAATTGTGCTCGCCCAGTGTCACAAACAAATAAACTGCATTGAAATAGTCAGTTGGTCACATTCATGTGCACCTGAACAAGGAATCGTTTTTATTTATTTATTTTAAATAATTGAAAAATTCCATAGTTTAGGTTTAGGTCGACTGTTTTGTATAATTTTATGAACATCATTAAGTGTCAATTTTTCACATTTAGTGAATTTAAACATCAACTTCTGGTCAATGTCTTGCTTAGAAAATAATTATCTCTTGGCTTGGAACTCAGCTTAAACTGGCATTGTATTTGTTAAATGTCACTTGCAATTAAAGCTGATAATGCTACAGAGAAAAGGTCACATACCAACCTGTGTGGCAGAATTGGACTCTCAGGCTGATTCACACAACCTTCTTGAAAACACCAAGCACTCAGTCACACTCCTAACTGGCTGACATGTTTTCCTATTCATTGTGCTTTCAATTACTCACATTACACTGATTAGATTTACATTTCAGTTTTTATGGTTGTTCTAATTGGCAAAGATGATTGCAAATTATGCAAGGGGGTAAGTGTAGCCTTGGCTACTGTCAGTCACCTTGAAATAGAAAGGCTAACACATACTCGGGTTCTGTGTACCCATTAATCGTCTAATTTCATGTAAGGGGTGATCAGATTTAATAGGGTGCCTATTTTGTCCAACAGCACCCTTTTTGACATGGCATTTTGTGACCTCTGGGTTGGATAACAGACTCATTTGTGGTTGATTAGCCTTGTAGAGTTTGTGTCACTCATATCTTTCTGTGGTTTGTCTAATTGTTCCACTGTGTTTCCTGACCCTTCAGGCCTCAGTACTACAAGGTGATAGAAGAATGTGTGTCTCAGGTGGTCCTCCACCGCAATGGGATGGACCCAGACTTTGGCTACAGTAAAAGATTGGATGTGGACTTCACCCACCTGATTGGTAACTAGGGAATTGCTTCATAATTCATTACTTACTAATTACACATGGGAGGCACAGTGGTGCAGTGGTTAGAACTGTGCAACTCTGCTGACTTGCTGGGGCCTATCTTTGTGGAATTTGCATGATATGTTACTATGTGTTGACAAACATAAAATCTAAAAGTTAATATATAAATAAAAAGTCACCTTTATTTAAGGTAAAGTAAGTAAACTTTGCTAAAATCATCCTCCTGATCATTTTTTTAGATCATGTGCTTCAGGGGTTTTATTGGATTCATTATTCTCCCAGGTCCTTTGTCTAACATTTCCAGTGACTTGTTATAAGATAAGAGGGTCATTTAATTATTATATAACTCAATACAGTTAATTCAGGAAAAAAAAAATCCTCAAATTTCCTTTTCTTGCTTGTAGAATTCCAGAGAAAACATCTATTGACATCGCATTACTAATGGATATTTTTTTTCAAACAAAGAAAAGAAATAAATAACACCACTTTGTCTCTCTCAGTTGTGTCACTAACAGTTCTGTAACTTGCCAACAACGGGTCATTAAAAGTTTCTAAATCTATCCACAGAGGATCGGTCGAGTATTAAAGAAGTTTTTCTCTCTCACTTCACTCAGATTTAATCAGCTGATTTTAAAAAGAAAAAAAAGGCTTTCAGTTTTTCATGTCACTTCTTCATTTAGGTTTTGAAAGGTGTCTTTCCACTTTTTTGTCTTTCTATCCACATTCACCACAGGTTTTCATTTTCTAATAATTATTTATTCAGGAGGAAAATGTGTAGCTCAATATGTGATTTAGCAATAATTTACACCTAAAATTTGCACTTATGCTACCTACAGGGCAGATGTTAAATATGGGATTTGTAAAGGCAAAACTGACAAAATAAAACATAAGATGTAAAACTCTGATTTGATCCATATTTATATACTCCGATTTTTCTTTCTTTTGGTTTCAAGGCACATACCCTTAGGCAACAGATGCCAACTAACAGTTGGTGGTGGTGTTGCTGTTATAATAGAACGCCAATGTTAATAAAGAGAGGAGGAATAGAAGAGGGGAGTGAGAGATTAGTACATTTGCTAATCATCCCTGAGCCAAGAGTTGCACAAGGTGCTTGGTTTCACTGAATGTGAGAAAGTTATTGAGTATATCTTAGAAACTCTGCAGTTTTTTCAGTTGCCAAATGATTCTGTGCATTGCCTGCCATGTTTCCCTAATAAAGCACTTTGTTAATAATTTTAAATCTAATATAATCTTTATCTAATCTGAAAAAAGTATAGATACCTTAAATAGTATATTGTCATAGTCTGCTAATGCTACATTAAATACTACATTAAATGCAAAATTAATAGCACAGATGTTATATGATGTTTTCAAGACTTCACCAGTAAACACTCCCAGGCCTAATAGTTGTTCCAAGATAAAAAAAAAAAAAAAAAAAAATCCCTAGATTTTATGTACTTTTAAAACAAAATTCAGGTCTAATTGCAAATCTCACATCAGGAGCTTATAAGGCACACCCAAAGATGCCTTTGAAATATCTTTTGACCATGGTCAATTCAATTCAGTTCAATTCAATTTTATTTATATAGTGCCAAATCACAACACAAGTCGCCTCAAGGAGCTTTATATTGTAAGGTAAAGACCCTACAATAATACAAATCTTGTATTGGTCATCTTGTGTTGCAGATCAGTGTGTGGATAAAGCCAAAGTTGAAGAGAGTGAGCAGAAGGCAACAGAGTACTCCAAAAAGGTGAGACATTAATCACTCCAGCAGCCCCCCTCAGTTGGCCAGCTCTCATCAGGAAAGTTTTTTCTTCCTCAGAGCTCCCAGACAAGCTATTGATTTTCCATGCCCTGATCAATACCTGGCTGTGACGGTACATGATCCGTATCAGCATTACAAGAATCAATGCCGATGTTCTGATGTATACTTATTTGTGCACAGTGCCAGGGTAGAGTTAAGTTATATGCAGACTCTGATGTTACAGTTCTACATTTTAAGCTGATGCTTTATGGGCCTCTCACTGTATTTTAAATTTGTTGTAATATAATTCAATTAATTGCTTGATTGATGATTTGTATTTTTAGCAATATAAGAGAAATAAAATTCAAAACCTTTCTTTCAGCATTATATTTTTAGTATTAAATTGTATTTTATGGAAAAACATTATCACAGGCTGACAACACCCCAGTGGGGGTCCTGGGAATGTTTTTTTCCTTAAGAATCATGCCCCACCATCTTACCGGGCACCCTACTGGGGTAGTGAAATCATTGTACCGACATGGCTTGGTTTCTGCAAAGGTTAGAACCATCAACATACATGAAAGCCAGACCTGAAACAAAAACAGAGGACAATAGGGCTCTAGGGACATGGGGACTATGAACAGAAATCGTCCAGCGAGTGTAAGATGGCATGTTTTGGTATCTTTTGACGTGCCCTGTGGCCAATCTCTGGAGACACCCTGCCGCTCACCAACCTCTGTGTGTGTGTGTGTTTACATCTCTGTATATGTGTTTTGCACATAGACATCTTAGTATTTCTTGTTGCAGTTTGATGAAGAGTTCAGTGCACGGCAGGAGGCCCAAGCTGAGTCTCAAAAGAAGGAAGAAAAAATCAAAGAGTTGGAGGAGAAGATCCAAGCCCTGGAGTCCCAGGTAAATCCATGAAGAAATCCTTTTACTATACAGAACAACGTTGCATTCCCCAGAGATCTTTATAGTGTATCTTTCCCCCAAAAACAATAAAACAAAGATAGGTGAAGCTCTAATGTCCAAAACTTTTTTGTCTGTTTTTAAAATGAAAGACTAAGAATCTGCAAATAAATATGTTTATCCTAAAATCATAGCACAGAAAGTAATGGCGCCACTAGAAGAAAGTTTTGTTTTTGTCCGGATACTTTTCCACCCCACTTACAGATGTGAAGCTACTGTAAGTGGGAGTTATCATCCATGCAAGAACATTTGATTTAATAAGGGGTCAATCTCCTCCTTAAGTTGTGTCTCTTTATATGGACGAATTGCTCTATTGAAGCTTTTCCTATGAAATTCTATCATCACAGAGATGGATTGCATTTCTTTTCTGGGCCTCCACATCATTTCTTCCCAGGCAAAACCCTCCATTTTGAATACAGAAAATGACTGCTATTTCCCCCTTAACCCAATTTCAAACACTTTAGTACTACCTTGGGACAAAAAGGCAGTTTGCCTCCCTGCTTAGGGAATTTAATATAAACCAGCATTGAAAGATGGTATAGCTACATCCGTATCAGAGATTGCTTTTTCTTTCAAACATTCATATCTTGTGGCTTATGTTGGTACTTACCAACTGATAAACTGCACCTGCTTATGTGGCCCAGGAATCACTTTCACACCTCAGAACCTTTCACGTCTCACGTCAGTCCACAACAAATGCTGTTATGTAGAATGAACTTAAGCTGCTTTCATGGCCAAAGTTGTACAGCCGTTTTCTCCTTGGGATTCAATTTGGGTGTAGATCTCACTTTTGCACTTCACTTTTTCACACTACAGGGTGTGTCACCACTTCTTACCTGCACTTTTACCCTCTGACGTGCCAAGTGAGCCATAACAAATGCCACAATAACACATTACATCTAACAGACTACATCTAACAGTTTAACAGATATTCAGGTGGGTACAGTCATGGTAAAAAGAAAGTATACCCTATTTAAATTTAAAGAAGGTTTTACATATCATGATATAATAAATTAACTTTTATGGTCCTTACTAGGTCTTAAAATTACAATTAAATACAATCTCAGATGAACAACAAAACATGAAATATTATATCCTGTCATTATTTATTTAACAAAACCTTTGCAAAATGGCAGAAGCAGTGTGTGAAAAACTAAGTACACCCTTACTGGTTCCATAGGAATTAAGAGGGTAAGTAGCTGTCAAATGAAATCAAATAAATCAAATGCACTTGATTAACTGATCATCAGCAAGTGTGAGCACCTCTATAAAAGCAGAAGCTTTGATTGTTTTCACATCTGGAGCATTCAGGTATGTGCTAACACAATGCCAAGGAGGAAAGATATCTTAAACGAAGCAATTGTTGCTGCCCATCAATCAGGCATGGGTTATATGGACCTCACCAAACAATTTGAAGTCCATTATTCTACAGTAGGAAAGATTATTTAGAAGTGGAAAACATTAAATTTTCCCAGGAGTGGACATCCCAGCAAATTCACCACAAGGTCTGACTGTACAATGTTCAGAGAAGCTTCAAAACACCCAAGAGCTACATCTCAGACTCTGCAGGCTTCAGTTAACATGTTAAATGTTAAAGTTCGTGATATAACAATTATAAAATGACTGAACAAGTATGGCTGATTTGGAAGGGTTGCCAGGAGGAAGCCTCTTCTCTCTAAAAAGAACATGGCAGCACGACTTAGGTTTGCAAAGTTGCATTTGACCAAACCACTAAACTTCTGGAACAAACTCCTTTGGGAAGATGAAACCAAAGTGGGGGTGTTTAGCCACAATGCACAGCACCACATTTGGTGAAAACCAAACTCCAAAATCAGCGCAAATGCATCATACCAACTGTCAAGGACTCTGGTGGAGGAGTGATGATTTTCTTCCAGGTTTGTTTTGCACAGGACCTGGGCAACATACAGGCATTAAGTTGACCATGAACTCCTCTGTGTACCAAAGTATTCTTGAGTCAAATGTGAGGCCATCTGTCCAACAGCTAAAGCTTGGCTAAAACTAGGACATACAACAGGAAAATGATCCCAATCACAACAGCAAAACTACAACAGAATGGCTGAAAAAGAAAAGAATCAAGGTATTGCAATGACCCAGTCAAAGTCCAGACCTTTACCTGAATGAAAGCTGTGGCAGGAACTTAAGAGAGCTGTGTATAAATGAATGCCTGCAAACCTCAATAAACTGAAACAACTTTGTAAAGAAGAGTGTGCTAGAATTCTCCACAACAATGTGGAAGACTGATAAAGTCATCCAAAAAATGACTACTTTGAGGTATAGTGAGTCCCGAAAGTATTCACAGCGTTTGCTCAGTACTTTGTTGAAGCAATTTCGGTAGCAATTACAGTCTCAAGTCTTTTTGAGTATGATACAAGCTTGGCACACCTATTTTTGGGCAGTTTCTCCCATTCTTCTTTGCAGAACCTCTCAAGCTCCATCAGGTTGGATGGGGAGTGTCAGTGCACAGCCATTTTCAGATCTCTCCAGAGGTGTTCAATTGGGTTCAAGAGTGGGCTCTGGCTGGGCCACTCAAGGACATTCACAGAGTGGTCCCGAAGCAACTCCTTTGTTATCTTGTGCCAAGCGTCATGTCTGGAGGAGGTTGTCCTGTTGGCAACCTTCACACCAGTCTGAGGTACAGAGCACTCTGGAGCAGGTTATCATCAAGGATGTCTCTGTACATTGCTGCATTCATCTT
>VUQS01018651.1:12816-25356 GCA_015108495.1 Heterochromis multidens
GGGGGGGGCAACTCGTTTATGTCCCCCCCCCTCCTTCCTGTGTCCCCCCCCACCCCCCTCTGTGATTGATTATTGATCAGAGATTTTTACTGCTCTCACTCGGTTTTCTGTCTGTATGTAACACAAGGAGCGAGGCACCGCCAAAGGTGATATAAGCTGCATGTTTTTTGGTCAAATATTGTTTATTACACTTAAAAATATTGATTAAATTCTTTACATTCAGTCTACACTTAAGTATCTAATGTTTCTTTTCATATTTATTGGTACAAACCTCAGTAATGACTCATTTTTCCCTCCCTACCCTGTGAAAATGCAGGTAGAGGAGGTTTACACAGTACAGCTAAGTAAACTCCACAATTCTGGTCACACATGGTTTATTACAGCTCAGAAAAAAATCACAAAAGCTTAAATTCAAATTAAATGCAAACTGCAAAATTAAAACCTTCAGAAAATGACTTTTTGCTGGGTGGATTTTTTCACAGTACAGCTGTTAATAATCTGCATTGTTTGGGTCAAATTTGCTGCTTAAATCCACAAAAGTCAGTGGCCTCTATTACATGTTCATATCTAACACACATACAGGAGGCTTTTCCACTGTACAGTCATTTCTTTTGTCATTTTGTAATATATTGTATTATTTAATATTGGGATTTTAACTTGTTAATTACTTTCTTACTGTCCTGGAGCAACTGTGACCCCATAATTTCCTCTGGGATTAATAAAGTATTCTGATTCTGATTTTAACTGGCTACTTTTTTGGCCTATAAGACTTCAGTTAAATTCTTTATTCAGTCCTAACTTCAACATCTAATGTTTGTTCATCTTCCAGGCAGAAAACCACAAGAATTAAACCTTTGAAAGTGACATTTTCCCCCCTCTACACTGTAAAAATGCAGATAAAAAGTGGTTTCCTCCACTGTACAATCATACAAACGCCACAATGTTGGTCCAGTGGGGTTTATTAAAGGCGAAAAAGTGCTTTGAATCAAATTAACCTCAAACTGCAAGATCAAAACTTTAAAAAAATGTGACCTTTAGCCCCTTTTAAAATGGGGATATTTTACAGTACAGCTGTGATAATCTCTAGCAGCTGTGCTGTTTGGCTCATATATGCTGGTTAAGCCTTGGAAGGTGACATTTCTTCCTCATGTACTCTGAAAGCACAATTAAATGGAGGGCACTTCACTGTGCAGGCGTTAAAATTGCAATTTTATGGGTCAAATGTGATTTGTTAGAGGTGAAGAACAATCATCAAATTGCTGAATGAACTTCATAAAATAACACCTTACAAACTTTTTCTTCCCCCTTAATGTAAGGGTGCTATAATATACAGTATAGCTGCTATAATTTGCAATGTTTGGCTCAAATTTGCTGCCAAAATAAGCAAAACTAACACAAATTAAAGGGCTTGTGAGTGTACAGTGATGTTAACAGCACCTTTTTGGGTTAAATATGGTTTATTACAGGTGAAAAATAATCACAATGGCTTTAGATCAAATTAACTCCAGCCTACAAGTTTAAAAGATACAAAAATGGAAGCTTTGCTCCCTAATGGGGGGTATTAACAGTGAGTAAGACTTGCTCATCTTTTAATAAAGTAAAGTGTGTTTTACTGTGCAGCTATGTAAAGTGCACTTTTTTGAGTCAGATATTGTTTAATCCAGGTGACACATCAGTGACATTCTTTACAATAAGACATGTTTAGTATCTAATGTTTGCTCATCTTTGCTGCTGCAAACCACAAAAATAAAACTTATAAAATTTTATTTTTTCCCTCCCTAAACTGTGGAAATGCAGATAAAGGAGGTGTACCCATGTAAAGTCCATTATTTTGGTCAAATATTGATGAAAAGCTAAAGGGAAAAAATTACAAAGTTTAAATGAAATTAAATAAAATCTAAAAGGTGAAAGCCCAGGAAAGTGACTCTTTGCTCTTTAACAGTGGGTTATTTAATGGGACAGCTGCTATATTTTACACCTTTTGGCTGAAATTTACTGCTTAACCCTTTAATCACCCAAGTATCACACAGGCCGCCTGGACTTATTTTGTAATTTTGGCTGTAAAAACCCTCAAAAAGCAGTGGTCACGCTCTGCATTGTTTGCTTTGTATGTGCTGGTTAAACCAGAAAAAAAAGTATCTACTGTTCGTTAGTGCTGCAAACCACAGGAATGAAACCTTGACGGTGACATTTCTTCCTCCCAACACTGTGAAAACAAACAAAGGTGGAGCCTTTCACTGTGCAGGCATGTCAATTTCAGTTTTCTGGGTTATCTGTGGTTTAATACACATGAACAAAATGAACTCCAGTCAAGGTAAGGATCCAATGCCTTTGATTATTGGAAGGGTTTAAAAGCGACAATATCAAAACAAAAACACAAAAACTACCATTATACCTCCTCAAAAGACAGATAATCAAAAGTGCTGCTGCTATAAGATGTATTGTTAGGTTCAGATAGGCTCACACTGAAAACAAGCTAACGCTGTGTGTAATGGTCGTTCATATCTTCTGTTACAAACCACAGGAATGAAACCTTAGAAACTGACACTACTTCCTCCTTTTTCTCTGAAAACACAAAAAAATGAGGACTTTCCACTGTGCGGCTATGTGAACAAACAGGGTTTCATACAGGTCAAAATTAATTACAGTCAAACTTCACTTTAGTAAGATTAACCTTGAAAATGTTTGCTCCTTAAAGAGAGATGATACAAAGGACATGAGCTAAAACGATGCATAACTCAGTCTATAGTATCTGCCTGTTCATCCTTTTATTCTGCAAACTTCAACAATTAGAAATCAAACTAGTGTATATTTTTCCTCCAGTGCAAGTTAAATTACTTTTTGAGTCCAATAAAGTATCTAAAACAAGAATTAAAGCATTAAAAAGATACAAAAAGTTAACATCTTAATGATTAAATATCATTACAGCTTCAAAATATTGAAAATGTGACATTTTTCACCTCAGAAGCGAGAGGGTACAAAGAAGAGCCGCTGTCATCTGTGTGGTTTGGGTCAGATATGTTACATAAACCAACAAAGTTGAGGTAAACTAATTGCTGCCCATCCTTAATGTTGCAAACCACAAAAACGGAAAAGGAAAAATACATTTTTGATCCCAACACTACTGTGTAAACCTCACATTCCAGACAGATCAAGTGTATAAAACAGCCAGTATCTATTAAAGTTAATTAAACTGATACAAGACTTTAATTTCTGATGCTAATTTGTTATGATGGCTTCAAACCACGGGAGTAGAAACTTAAAAGCTGACACATTTGCCTCCATCACTGGCAAGTTAACTGCATGTTTAAGCTAAAAACATCAAACAACACAAATTAAACTATTACATGACTTATATATCCAATGTAAATTTATCATTATAGCTAGGAATTAATTTTTTTACCTCCTTACACTGCCATGTAAAGTTCACATTTAATAAGGTGTATAAAACAACCAGTATCTATAACAGTGAATTAAACTTGGAAACTCCCTAACTGCCATGTAAAATGCATTTTTCTTAAGTTAAAAAAATTTAAAAGAATAAAAAATCCAAAGACAATGAATTAAAATAATACAATAGCCTCAAACCACACAAATAAGACTTTGTAATGGACAATTTTTCCTCTAACGCTGCCGTATAAACTCCAGTATTGAGCTAGAAAAAGGTGTCGAAATCTAATCTAATAAAAATGAATTAAACTCATACGAGACTTTGATATCAAACACTTAAATGTAATTTTTGCTTCAAACTGCATAAAAACACCATTTAAATTGAATCCTGTACCTCGCTACACTTTGAAAACATAAATAAAAGATGTACCGCAGAGACAGCAGCTGCTGTAAACTGCATTTTTTGGGGGGCAAAAATCCACTTAAAATCAGATAAAATTTTAATAACCAATGTATGTTTGTGTTTGGAGCTTCAAATGGACATTAGTTGCATCTCTATATTGTAAAAGCACAGATTATGGAGGGAGACTCCACTGTAAATCCTGGCAAAATTGCACCTAGGTTGATGTCAGGCCACGGCGTACCCTCTGCTGATTATTATAAACTTGATTTAAGTCACCAGGCTAAAAAGTCCCAATAGTGAGTGTGCAGTCAGCTTGATTGGGATATTTTTGATGCTAAAAGACAGATGTGTCCCTCCTCCCTGCCACCCAAAAGCTGAATTCTTCTGGTTTTAACAGTAAACACATTCTTTAGCTTTTCATCCCCCCAAGTCAAGTTTTCTCCTTTTTTATTTTATTTATTTATTTTTTTCCGGCTTAATCAAACCCACACAGACGCGACATCTGTTATTAAAAGCCAGCGACACGGAGTCTGAAAATGAAAAGCAGATTATGAGTTTATGTTGGTGAGTGAAATACGCTCTCTGATAATCTACAATCTGAAATATTTACAGGTGCGTCTTCCTCGTGTTTAATTTTGTACACACACACACACACACGGTCCACTCTGTCTGTGTGTGTGTGTGTGTGTGTTAGTCGGAGGCTATTTTAGAGCGGCGCTGCACTGACGACATTCCTCTGATTTTCTGCATTCCTGGGTTCATTCACAGGGAGAGACGCTCAGAGGAGAGAGACGGGGGAGAGAAGGCTGATTCAGACCTTGTTTTGTGTAACTAGGCGGCGTAGGTGTTTCCAGCGTCTCTGCAGTTCAAAAGAGGGCCTCAGGTTTATCTGTATCTCTTTGATGATGTGGACTCTGCACCAACTGTTTGGTCTTCTTTCTGACCGCAGGGACGACCCAGAAACCCACAAACATTCATGGGAACTTCTCTTGCTTTTCCCCTGCTGGCATGAGTGCAGACACTGGTTACAGGCTAATATGAAGTAGATTGCCTCACATTAAGACTGTGGAGATGACTGTGAAGATGATTAGGGCATGGCAAATGATTGGACCATGTAGACCAAGGGTGGGCAACGCTTTTTCCCAAATGCCAAACTAAGTTAGATAAAGTAAATGAAGGGCTCCACACTGAAGAGCTTAAAAAGAAAAACATGACACACAGAGTACTGAAATATGCTACAATCCATAAATTATGGTAGTCATGAAAGATTGCTTTAAATAATTTAGGTCTTTGTACACCAGATTGGTACAGAAATATAATCAACTTTTATTTATATAGCGCCAAATCACAGCAACAGTCACCTCAAGGCGCTTTATATTGTAAGGTAAAGCAAGCACCTGGTGACAGTGGGGAGGAAAAACTCCCTTTTAACAGGAAGAAACCTCTGTCATTAACAGGCTCAGGGAGGGGCAGCCATATATGAACCTGTTCAAACTAAGGACCGTATTGGGCGGCACAGCGTTGCAGTGGAACCTCACAGCAATAAGGTCCTGGATTCAAATCTGCCACCGGGGTAAATTTACCATAGGTGTGAATGTGAATGGTTGTCTCTCTCTTAGTTCTGTGATAAACTGGCGACTTGTTCCTCGCTTATCGGCCTATGGCATGGGGCTTCCACCCCCCAACCCTGATGTGGATAAGCTGTTAAGAAAATGGCTGACTGGCTATATGGTCATGGTCACTTAAAATCATTCTCTGTTCTGACCTGTGTTCCTGAGTGAGACTGTTTTTACTCCTGCAGGAAACTTGTACTTTAATACCTGAAGATAAGCTCAGCTAATGTTTTGTGTGTTTCCCACACATAAGCTTTACTTTGGCCTGTCTCCCTCTTATAATTGCCATTTATTTTATTTTTTAAATTCATCTGAGACTCATTCATTTTACTAGTGGACTATCCCCACACTCTTATTTTGAAAGTTCAGTCACTGCTAACCAGTTAGCACTGGTCCTTCCCGTCTTGTGTTGTCCCTGCTGGTAGGCTGAAGGTCATTGTTGTGAGACTATCATCTCGTGGTTCAGCCCCACCATCACCCACCAGTTAGAGGGTCTGTTTAACCAGAACCTGCAAAAGGTGGAGAACTGGTTCATGTGCAGCTACGCTGAGCTCACTGAGGATGCAGAGCTGAACGAGGACTACCGTTGTTTCCTGTAGTAGGAACTCCACCACCTTCAACCATATACACTTAATATAATAAACTTAAGTGTACACATTCCTGTTACACTTCCTTGACATCTGCTGCCTGGGGTACATGTGCAGTTGGTGCATTGCAGTGTAAATTCTCCCCATACAAGAACGCATCACAAAAAAATCAGCAAGCACACAGACGTCTGCATGGAGCCTCACGCTCACTGTCTGAGTAAACCCAAGTGGACCCCAGTAGACTTGTAGATACAGAAAATATAATCAAGGCTTGAACCTATTTAAGACTGTGTGAGTGCTGCATCTTTCAAGCACACGCTCGAGCTATAGGAGATATCGGACTAGAAACAGGAGAAGGCAGAAAAAGTAAACGGTGATTGCAGAAGTTAAATTTGGAGTTTTTTTGCAGAACGACTCTCTTCCAACTTTTACCGCATATCTCTCTGAATCACTCATTGAAATGCATGTTGTAACAGACCTGCTCATCCTCTGCTGCCTCCAGCCTGGATGAGTACATACTCATGGGGCGCGTGACAAGTCAAAACGGCACCAGAGGGCAAGTCTTTATTATGATGCCGTTTTTGGTACGTGCCGCCTTTTGCAAGGATTAAAAATGCCAAGCATAAACTGCCAATCTGTCTCCTAAAAAGTCCACAGTCTAAATCCAGAAGAGTTTATATTCATTAGAACACCAGCTTCTAACTTTTACCGATCTGGACTCAACAAACATTTGGCATGTTTGCTTGGAAAAACAGCTTAATGACGCATTTTCAACCTTCAACAGGGTCTTGAAGGTGATTGACCTTTAAACCAAGGCTATACGTCACATTAGTTTTTGCATTTAGACTTTACAGTTCTGCTCTCTTCTTCATGCAGAATCAAGCAGAGCACTTCATATAAACTGTACATGTCTCGTCCAGGTTTGTTTTAGTACAAGACCAACTGTTGGTTGGGTATTTGTTGGATTGCCCATTTCCAGAGCTTCAGTTTGTCTATTTTACTTACTATGAAGCTTATTTTTACTGTGGAAGTCATATCCGTCATCCTCTTTAATCAAGTGGAGTTAAAATCCATAGCCAACCGCACCAGCCCTCAGTGTGCCCTGATCTTTTCAAGTTGTTGGAAGTGGTCCTTGTGTGGTTTGTTTTGTCTGTGTAGGTTTAAAGTCATTAGCTTTGTTCTTCGCCTTGTCCCCAGCTTTACATATACATACACAATATAAATGTCTTCTGCCTGTGTTTTTCTGTGCTGGATGCTAAACTTCTAGCTGCATGTGTTTGTTTTAGCTGATTTCCGTTGAGGAAGGATATGGTTGGATTAACCAGTTTTGTGGCCCTTGGGTGAAAACTGCTATTGCAGCCAGAACTCCTGTGTTGTTTGAATTGGTTTGTGGAAAAGTTGAAGCTTCTGGATCTTTCACATAGAAATTCTCTAAGATGCAACCCCACCATTACCTGATCACGACACTTATTTTATGGTATTTGCAAATAATCAAATCACCAGCATACAGTGGACTGGGGCTTTGGGAGCTCGATTTGTAGTCCAGTTGGCTCCATTGTTATAAAAGGGAAGGGTTACAGTCTCTAATGGTTTCTCTTTTTATCTTTCTTTAGATGAAGAGGAAGTTGGACCATGGTCCAGACGGTCGACCATTCCCTTCGGGGAAGAAGCACTGCAAAGGCAACGGATACCTCAGGTACCACGTTTGATTTATTAACGTCAATACAAATCTCTTCTAGAAAGATGTTTAACTTAACTGGGAACAGTTAGGCCAACTGCCTAAACTGTTATAATTACATGAACTGAACAAAGGTCCTGTCACTAATTTACCTGCTTTGCACCAAAATGGTGCCCAAACTAGAGCTGGTTTCACCCTTTTCCACTCAAAACAGATTCCACATATAAAACAGGTTGTCAGCGTAGTTGAACCTCCATAAATGTCAATCAGCCGTACCATTCGCACCCAGTGCTAGTCGCTTCAATTGCTCCTTCGAGGTTTTGATGAGTTGAACTTGTTACCCGCCCACCTTGCATCACTGTTATATGCCTACTGCTGCTACAAGTTGCTGAATTTCAATGTCGGGTGATGGTATTTGGTTGCCACATGGCTGTTGGTCTTTTCCTGGATGGATGCCTCTTTAAAAAAGCAGCACCGCAAAATTCCTGTCGTGTCCTGACATTTTGTAGCTGGAATCCGGCCTAAACTATGAATTTCTTCCCATGAAAATTAACCTCTGTTTTGGCAGTTTATCAAAATTTTCATATTTCGAGTGTGATTTTTGGGCTTCCAGTAATTATGAAAACAGTTACTTTTTTTGCATTCATTTTTGCTACAAAGCCATTTTTTGTGCATTTTCACTCCTCCCTGAAAGCCCAAACCCACTTACTTTTTGGTTCCACTCTAGCAACGATACCTGAAAGAGAGCATTTAGCCAACGAAATCTATCTGAAGGGAAGAAAACTCGCAGGGTTTGTGTAGGTGAACCTGGGGAAAGATTATTAGTTGCCTGCAGCTTCCTTTATCACACTGATAGCTCGATGTCTTCTACCCAGTCTGCTTTTGGCAGCGTGCAACAGTTAACTGTCAGTTCAGTTCTCTATTGCCCCCCCTCCAGGCTTCTCTTTGCTCTCATCTGCACCTGCAGACATCCTGCAGCAGAGGCAGACCGGCAAGACAGGATTTACAGTCAGAAACACCCGGTCACCTGGACCTAACTCACTACCAGACATCTGTCTTCCCTGTGCTGGTTTTGACTGGTGATTCTGTCCATGCAGATTTTGTGACCCAGTGTCCAAAGAAATTCCAGTCATGGTTCTCCTAACATTTATTTATAAAGGGGCCACAATGGATTTGATCTATTCATTCGATCCACGAGCCACTTGTATTGGCTGTTAATAACTAATTAGTGATTAAATTAGTCTTTTGGACTGTTAGATTAGAACAGCTTTACCAACTCGAAGCATAAACACCCATAATGACATCTGGCAAAAAAGATGGATCTAAACAGTCACATTTCTGCTGTACTATAACTGCTGATGATGATTAGCTAACTTCTGCATCTCTCTGCAGTCCCTCCAGTCTGGTTCAAGCCACACCCACCACATTCGGTGACCTACGACTGGCCAATGGACACTCAGCTCAGCGACGACGCGTCACCTCTGGCCCACCACCCTCTGGCCTGCAGGACTGGCTCCATACCTTCCAGGTCAGCACACGTACAGTCACATTTCCTAAGCTAATCCAGAGATGATGCTGACATAAAATCCAGCTTTAAGTGTTGGTATGACTGAACTTTTATTAGCAAAACTTAAGTGCACAATTTATATCCATTTGTAGACTTATGGGCCCAGAGAAACTGGTCCCAGTTTTCTAGGACAACGGCCACAGACTCTGATTTTCTTTATTTTTGGTAAAGCATGGTGTATCTTCCGCTTGCTGCACAAACACAGTGGCAGAGTGGTGTTGCCTCCAAGCTGTTCTTATGTAACTAAAAAAAACATACAAGTACAAACACACACAGAGACACAGCACACATTCAAATGAAAAAAAAAAACCACACATGAAGATCTGTTTGGTAGATTGTGGAAGCAGTTTTAGAGATGGGGGGAATAAAAACAAAAAATAAAAGATCACACAGACACAAAAAAGAGGAGAAACATCAGTACGCTGCAGATTTGGAATTAGAGAGGTGTTAATTAAGGAACGATTAAAATGGAAAGTAAATTACACAGGAAAACAAAATGGTAAACAAAAACATAACTTTATACAGAAACACTTTAGTATCAACAGTAAATGTAAATCTTTGTCTCCTCTTAAACTAGTACTTTTACTAATATTTCCCCTCCCTGCCTTTTTCTTCCTCTTTTGTCTTCATGCAGATGTGGAGCGGCCCCGAGAGGCTGCTGGCTCTGGACGAGTTGATCGACAGGTGTGAGACCAGCCAGGTGAAACACATGATGCAGGTCATTGAGCCTCAGTTCCAGAGAGACTTTATATCACTTCTGCCCAAAGAGGTACAGCAAGAAAGCGCAGTCCCTTTTATTGTCTGAGAAATGTGGCCCATTTACAGAGCACTGCCAATTAAATGTCATGTTTTATCGTGTTTGCAGCTAGCCCTGTACGTGCTGACCTTCCTGGCTCCCAGAGACCTGCTGCAGGCCGCTCAGACCTGCAGGTACTGGAGGATCCTGGCCGAAGACAACCTGCTGTGGAGGGAGAAATGCCGTGAGGAAGGTAATTACATAATGCACTAGATACTGGTTTTACTCGCTCTGTGTGTGTTCTATTTTTTTCCCCCTGTTGTCAGACTTACTTTGCTCTTCTGCAGCTCTGTATTTTAATTCTGGGAGTCATTTCAAAATAAGTAAGTAATAGTAAGTTCTTCATGGAAAACTAACTTAAAATGAAAATATTGTAAGTGTTGGAATATTATAAATATGAAGTGTTTGATTTTTTTTATTTATTTTTTTTAATACCATGCAGCAGTACTTTACTCCTTTCATGACAGATAAAAAAATTCTACATTATGCGTCACGTTTACATTCAACAAACATACAGAAATTACACACAATGGTTGTTAAAGCCTGTGAAAGGAAGTTTTTCTTTCTAGGTTGAAACAAGATTTAAATTTTGGGCTTCCATGAAGAATTATTTTTATTACCTACTAATCTTTTCTATATTTTTTCTTAATCACAAAAGACTCCATCACAGTTTATTGAAGTTTAAAATCACATGATGATTATATGTGTTACTTTTTCTGGCACATAGTCCACAATCCAGAGTTACTCACTTTACTTTAGTTTTCTCTTGATGCATGCTCAATAATCCAGGTAAAAGAATCCCAAAAAGTTGAATCTGTTCATCAGGACGTAGCGTTTTTTTAGTGGGAGAAACGTTTCGTCACCAACTGGTAACTTCTTCAGTCCCAACCTTATAAGGTTGGGGAAGCCTGCAGTCAGCTGAGACTGAAGAAGTTACCAGAAGGTGACAAAACGTTTCTCCCACTAAAAAAACGCTACGTCCTGATGAACAGATTCAACTTTTTGGGGTTTACTTTAGTTTATTAGATAAACTTGTGTTGTTTGCTTAAAAAACAATTAGCAAAGCAGTTAATGTTCCTTAGAGCAACAAATCATTTCTACCCTAATTTAATTATAACAAAATGACAGGAAATTTGACTGAGTACCTCAGCAGCTTTAGCAAATTAAAAAAACAATGCAGAAAAGGTAACTGAATATTTCAATTATTAAATAAATGGGAAAATAAAGTAGCTTGCACTTTATTTTGAGGTTATCGGTGGATAATTATATCTAAAAGCCCTGGACAGTAGCAGATTGTTATATTAATTTCCTCCTGTTTTCTATAGTGAGTGTGAGTTTTATCGTGTAGCACCTGAACCCTGCAGGTGTTTTTCCACTGTTTTCACAGGGGAATATGAAAAACAGAATACAAATAGAGAGATGGGAACTTGCTGGATGTATGGTGCTTTCTAACCTGAGTGTAACATGCAAATACAGCCACACACAGTCCATCACTCCTCCTCCATTCAGCGCAATGCAGTGGCTGTGTGTGTGTGTGTGTGTGTGTGTGTGTGTGTGTGTGTGTGGGAATTCTGCCAGTCAGCCGAGATTCACTGCCAGCGCTCAGCAGCCATACCAATGAGGCTACCTAACATTAGCGCCACACCACAGCCATACTAATGAAGCCAGTGCTGACTGCAGCTCACCAGCTTCACAAATAAGGCTAATTATCAACTCCCCTGCCATACCGCTGGGATCGGTGTCGACGTTCGCAAGAACTTAGTGAGAATACAAATGCAGCTAACCTTCATTCACTGCACTCATCTTACATACTAATGAAAGCAGCACTGACGTTGGCTTAAAGTAGGTCTACTTTAGTAAAGTCACAGTAGAAACTATTCGACTACACTATGGTGACACCAGAAAGTAGAAATGGCGTACTTTGGATATGGTGATGAAACTTGTAGATTAATTTACTGTACATAGAATGGGATCCTAGTATCTAATGTTAGCTAATAGACTAGAATAGAATAGACCCCAGCGGGTCGAACAGGTGGTGGGCAGGGTGCGAGGGGTCACCTGTGAATGGCCCTGGTTTTCCTGAGACAGGAGGAGCTGGCGATGGCCTCAAGGGCTGGCAGTGGGCAGCCAATGATTTTTTTTGGGGCAGTGTTAATTACCCTCTGCGCAGGCAATAACCAAAGTTATTAAACCTTTGAGTCCAACCAAAGAGCAGTAGCTAATTTATTATAAACTGTGGTAGATTTGTGTGACTCTGTTTGCTGTCGGCTTATCTGAGGATAATTTATATGAAACTAAAACAGCAAAGCTATGGATATCATTGAAGTTACAGTGCTGTGCATAAGTCTTGAGCCACCCCTCATTTCTTTATATTTTTCTTCCAAGGAGACAGATTTTTTTTTTTTTTTTTTTTTTTTTTTTTTTTAAAGTGGTCTTGAGTAACAGTTCTCCAGGCTTTCTGAAGGTCTTTCAAAGTTTTTCTTTAGACATTGGCTGCTTTTTCACT
>VUQS01018660.1:0-10360 GCA_015108495.1 Heterochromis multidens
CCCAGCTGGGCATTTGTCAAAGCTGGGAAGGCACCTAAAGAAGGCTCCAGGCGATCCAGGAGAGAAGAAGGACAACTGCTGCCTAAGAGAAAACCTTTGGTGATGCTTTATGTGTCAGGAGTATCGGAACAGCTGAAACGCATTTTCTCAAAACACCACGTCTCTGTGGCTTTCAAACCCCAAAACACGCTACGCCAAAAATTGGTCCACCCTAAGGATCGGGTCCCCCGGCACAAACAGACTATATAGTGTACGCTGTTAAGTGCCAGGAGGATTGCTGTGACATATACATTGGGGAAACCAAACAACCTTTGGCCAAGCGGATGGCACAGCACAGACGAGCTACCTCATCAGGCCAGGACTCCCCAGTCTATTCACACCTACAGGCCAGTGGCCACTCTTTCAGTGATGAGGCTGTGCACATCCTGGACAGGGAGGAACGCTGGTTTGAACGGGGAGTCAAGGAGGCCATTTACGTGAAAATGGAAAGACCGTCTCTGAACCGAGGAGGGGGCCTAAGGGTACATCTGTCACCATCTTACAATGCTGTGATTGCAGCCATTCCCCAATCTCTGTGAATGGTACTCATGGCCATTGATCAATGGTCATGACAATTTGCATACTATTGATCATGAAACTGACCTCATGGTCCATTGTTAGTCAGTGGTGCTGGTTTTGGTCATTAATCAAACATACTGTTTATAAGGTTGGAGAAACCTGCAGTGAGCTGAGACTAAAGAAGTCACTTGGATAGTGACGAAATGTTTCTCCCACTGAAAATGCTACGTCCAGATGAACAGATTCAGCTTTTTGGGATGTAATGTATAATAGTTCACTGTAAGGGATAATGAATGAAATTAATGAATTTAATTTAAGGAAATTCAGGCAGGAGGAAAAGAGGAAGAACGGGGGAGGTTTATGGATATAGTGAAGAAGGACATGCAGAGGGTTGGTGTGACTGAAGATGTTAGGGTTAGGGTGAGATGGAGACAGATGATCCGCTGTGGCGACCTCTAAAGGGAGCAGCCCGAAGAAGAAGAAGTAGAGGCACGATGGTGCAATGGTTAGCACTGTTGCCTCACTGCAAGAAGGTCATTGGTTTGAATCCACTGGCCAGTTGGGGCCTTTCTCTCTGGAGTTTGCCTGTTTTCCCAGTGCCTGTGTCAAAAGACATGCATGTCACGTTAATTGGCCAAAGTGGTGAATGGATGTCCATCTCTCTGTGTTAGCTGTGTGATAGACCTCTCCAGGGTGCATCCTGCCTCTCGTCCTATGATATCTGGGATAGACTCCACCCCCCATGTGACTTGAATTGGATATTAAGAAAATGCATAACTGGATGATATTTTGTCCTCAAGTGTGTTCCCATCACAGGGCCAGAGTCAGATATCTTTTTTAAAAAGTAAGATTTTTAATTTTGCATCATCAAAAATGTTATATTAGAAAGTAAAAAAAAAACAAAGTATTCGGTGGACACTGATCTCATTGAACATCTTAAAAGTCTCAAATGCAACAAATTAGATGCAGCATAGATGAAACACAAAAAATACTACTTCCATTTTAATCATGGTAGTACAGAGTGACCTATCAGTGAATGTACCAAACTCGACACCATTCTCATAGAAATGGGCTGCAATCAGATCATCTGTTCAGCCTGGTTTTGAAGCTGCCAGGTTACAAAGGGTTTAAAATGTTTAACTCATTTGGTGACGTTAGCCACTGTTAATAAGCCGGGAGTTAACAATTTCACCCATTTTGCCTCACCTGTTTTACTCATAATTGGCAGGATGTGCGTGAACCTGTTTGCTGGGTGCTTAACAAAGAATGGCTTCATGTAATTAGGTATTTTTGCCAATGAGTAATTAGTAATATCATTTGTTTTTCAGTGAGTAACATGAAATGAGTAATCAATGACGATGTTGCCCTGTGAAGTGAATCACAACACAGATATGTACAACATACAGACTGCTGACGTCACAGATGGGAATAAACCAGGAGCTAAAGCATCCCTGCTATTCAATTCAATTCAATTCAATTTTATTTATATAGCGCCAAATCACAACAAAAGTTGCCTCAAGGCGCTTTATATCATAAGGTAAAAACCCTACAATAATACAGAGAAAAACCCCAACAATCAAACGACCCCCTATGAGCAAGCACTTGGCAACAGTGGGAAGGAAAAACTCCCTTTTAACAGGAAGAAACCTCCGGCGGAACCAGGCTCAGGGAGGGGCAGCCATCCGCCGCGACCGGTTGGGGGTGAGGGGAGAAAGACATGCTACATTGCACATGTCTGATATCAGTACATGCATAATTCTTTAAGCTGTTAAAAGCATGCATTACCATGTAAAGGAGAGAAATATGTTATAATACATGCGATTAAAGCATAATCACCATTATATAAATTCATAAAAATCGAAACAAAGCTGTGGTAGTAAAACAGACACGACAGCTTGGACCTAGCTGTGTCGATCTCAGAATCCAATCACAACAGAAAAATGCACAAAGTCAGTCTTGACCTGTTTTAGGACATGAACTCCAGACAGAGTTGGGAGAATCATAGTGGGATATTGTCTGAATTTGCCTTTTCTAACGCGTGGCACTCCCACTCCATGTGATTTATGTGATTTATGTGATTTAGAGGAACGCACCTGAATAGTGCGTACACAATTCTTGCATGGACTTTGCACTAGAGAGATAGCAAGTGACAAAGACTAGTTACTGTGCACATTTCTCACATGCAACTCTGTCAGGTAATCTCTTGAAAAGTTCAGAGTTTTGGTGCATGTGTGAAAACAGATCTAGACGTCACCGAGTCTAAGTCAAAAAGATGGTAAGCTATAGCAAGACTGGTATAAGCGACATCTGGCCCCACAAGTTGGTTAAGTGAGTGCATTAATATTCAAATGGAAGCATCTGCCCACCAACTCACCATCATGTAAATTACTGGTATGCCAAAATCACAATTTACACTTTTTCTCTGTTTTTTTCCCTCTAGTGAGAGCTTGATTTGCAATAAGCCAAACACTTTTCTGGTGGCGTTGGGCAGTTCTGTCCTTTGTCGCAGAGTCTCTTCATAAGTTTTATGTACAGAAATTTCTAGGAGCAGCCAAGGGCTGGAGGGTATCCAGTTCTGTGGTCTCAGTATCACATATTTGCTTTTTTAAGATGATATGTTGCCTTCAACGAGCGGTGACCTTCCAACTTGCACTGGCTTGGTCTGCAGCCGAAAACGACGTGGCTGGGATGAGAATTTACGCGTTCAAGTCTGAGGTCACGCTTCACAGCCTGAAAAGGGTGGAGTGACCACTTTCACTCCAGGCTGGGGAGGAATTCTTGCGTCATTTGGGAGTTGATCAAAAGTGGAGTGGGAGATGTGCAGATGCTGCACTGAAGGTGAAGCTGTCGATTTACTGGTCGATCTACGTTCCTGTCCTCACCTGTGGTCACGAGCTGTAGGTAGTGAATGAAAGAATGAGATTACAGATACAAGCGGCGGAAATGAGCTTCTTCCAAAGGGTGTCTGGGCTCACCCATAGAGACAGGGTGAGGAGCCCAGTCATTTGGGAGGAGCTCCTACACATCAAAAGGAGTCAGTTGAGGTAGTCTGGCCATCTGGCACGATGCCTTCTGGTTGCCTCCTAGGTGAAGTAGTTCAGGCATGTCCAAGTGGGAGGAGACCCAGGGGCAGACGCAAGACATGCTGGAGAGATTATGTCTCACGGCTGGCTTGGAAACACCTCATGTCCCTTTGGAGAAGCTGGAGGGGGTAAGAGGGCGGAGAGGGGAGTGCTGCCCCTGCAGTCCAGACCCAGTTAAGCAGGAGAAAATGGATGGATGGACAATTTTATGGAGGATATGTGCAGTAATATTTATGCAACAAGAAGCTCCCTGTTTAACCTGCTCTGTCCCTGTTGGTCATAGTTTTAACAGCATCTTTGTTAAAAAGAAGAATGATGCCACCAAGCACATACAAACCTGCATAGTCATGTTCTTTGAGGTTAAGCACACACACAAACACACACACCCATGAGCTGCCTGCCAAGCTAAATGTGGAATTGTAAAAATGATGGGTGGGTACACTTTCAGCACTTTCTCTTTCCTTCTAATGTAACAGTGTTGAGAGTGCACAGAGTATCTAAAGAAAAAAGATTACTGGGGCAAAGAAGCACAAGTGCAGAAGATCACTGGCACAGAGACACACACGTACACGAGCACAAAAACCCCATCGTGCCTCTGAGAGGAGTTTGATGCTGATGTGCAGTGAAAGGCAGAGGTGGTGCATTAGATGGAGCGTAGAGCTGCTGTGAGTCAGCCTGTGCTGCCGTGTCAGCTCGTCCAGACAGACAGTGCTCTCCAGGCTGTGTGTAGGTGTCTCTCAAGGGACAGGCTTTTCTGTTACGAAACCCAGAGTTCAGGCCAGTAGTCGCTGCAGCTTTTCAATACTTTATGACATGCAAGGGCCAGTATTCAAAACATCTTTGTAAGCCAGCCGTGCCTGTCAGGTAACACAGTGGAGCGCTTCATCTGAGGGTCACAGTGCTCCAGAATAAAAAAGGTTTTAAATCAAACGTCCATTAACAGATTATCTCCAGCCCTCGCTATTTTATGAATCCCTCATTACGTCAGACTATATATTCACAACATAAGTTTTAGTTTGTTTTAAGCTTAATTTCTACCTGTTCTTTGGATTAATGGATTCCATTGCTCATTTACAGTTAGTGCTGTACTTCAGTCATGCTCACAACCTAAAATCTCAATGATCCTCCAGAGCAAAATGCATTCATGTGTGATCAGCAGGGAGCTATTTCCACACTGCAGACGTTTGCTTTCCATGAAATGCTAAAAGTCAGCTGCTATCAAAGCTACTGCTTAAAAAGTTCTTGTTGATTGTTGTTGCTGATTTGCAGAAACTGCAGGTATTTCATTAAGATGCATTTATGAACAAACTCTCAGTCTAGTCAAACTCAATCAACGCATCCCTAGTTTTGCTTTTTTTGTGCTACTCCGTGTTTTTTTTAGGGTTAAGTGGACAGACCTATTGGATTTTCTGTGGTAAAAGAAAGATAACTTAAGATTACAGGATGGAAATGTCATCAAAAATAGTGAGCGAAGGAAAGTGAGTACTATTGAATTACTTTTCAAATTGCCTGAATTGTATTTTTAGCTTGTTTTGCAGTCCATTCAAGGAAAGTTGCAAGGTACTGAAAGCAGACTTTCTACTATAAGGAGGTGTCTATAGCTCTGATTTTGGAGCAGGTCAGCTATTAATTCTACAGTCATGTGAAAAAGAAAGTTTTCATATGTCTCTATTTAGTCCTGTGAAAAACTAAGTACACCCCATGATTCAGTAGCTTGTAGAACTACCTTTAGCAGCAAAAACCTGCAGTAATGATTTTCTGTATGACTTTATCATTGAGGTTTGTGGGCATTCGTTTATGCACATCTCTCTTAAGGTCCTGCCACAGCATCTCAACCAGGTTGAGGTCTGGACTTTGATGGGATCATTGCAACACCTTGTTTTTTTTTCTTTTTCAGCCATTCTGTTGCAGATTTTCTGGTGTGCTTGGGATCATTGTCCTGTAGCATGACCCAGTTTCAGCCAAGCTTTAGCTGTTGGACAGATGGCCTCACATTTGGCTCTAGAATACTTTGGTATACAGAGGAGTTCACGGTCAACTCAATGACTGCAAGGTGCCCAGGTCCTGTGGCTGCAAAACAAGGTCAAATCATCACCCCTCCATTACTGTGTTTGACATTTGGTATGAGGTGTTTGTGCTGATATGCTGTGTTTGGTTTTCTCCAAACATGGTGTTGTACATTATGGCCAAACATGTTCAAAGGACATTGTTCCAGAAGTCTTGTGGTTTGTTCAGATGCAACTTTGCAAATCTAAGCTAACACACAGCTGAATACTCCAGACCACCAAACTGCCAGAACATCTGCTTTCATAGAGGTGCTCACATTCACTGATTATCAGCTAATCAAGTGCATTTGATTAGCAGCACCTGGCTTCTTAATTCCTATGGAAGCAGTAAGGGTGGAATAAGTTAATCTTTCACTTATTTTTTACTTTTCTCTCACTTTTTCTTTCTTTTGTCACACTGACTGTAGGTTTGATTACTTTCTCCTCCTGTTCACATGGGCTGAATGCCAAATTGTGCCTGATGTGTTTATGAGGAGAGAAAGTAAAAAAAAATATCTTGCTTTGGACAAACAATAGCTGAATTAATTTAATGAAGTCAAACCTCACTTTTACAACCATTGATGTGTTTTTAAATCGGAGTGCTTACAAAAAATAAAACCTGTACTTTTTTTTAATATATAAAACAAATGCTATAATGTTTTATTAAAAACATGCTGTCTTAACTATTGCTCAGGAATTTTTTTTTTTTTGTAATTAAAATAACCAGATAAATATATCACCCACTCCATAACAGTTAATGGTTTTTATTAATAAGTGTAGAGAACACCTAAGGAGCATCAAAAAAGAAAGAAATAACAGAAACAATAAGTAACTGCAGTTAGAATTGGAGGCTTCCCAGCAGAGATGCTGTGATCCTCCTCTTCATGTTGACCCCATAATACTGACATTTGAAGTAGCGGCACTAACAGTAATGGCTGTGGTGCCTCTTAAAGTTTATCAGTAACCTCATTCTGTGTCGCTTGCTATCAATGACCTTGCCTACCACAGGCTTATGTAACTTCAGTGGTTTCTGTTTCCACCAACACAGCTCAGACACAGGGATCTATAAGCATGGTTCCGCCTGAGTGAGATCACTCTGCAGCATGTGTCTGCTCTCAAACAGAACTGCTATTAAACACACCAGCAGCCATGTGGTAGGCTGTGTGGTGTACGATTGATTTGATGCAGCAAATATTAGATCTCAGTGGGGAAAAAATTAAAGACAAATAGCTGCACAAAGGGTGTGTGTGCATGTAAATAAACATTTGTGTGGGGTTGTGCCAGATGCCAGAAGAGATGCTTGTTGTTATTCAGACTTAGGAGCTTTTTCCATTTTGGGAGCCCCTATCCTCCCATCTGTCCTTTCTTCTCTTACGTCAATGCCTCCTGACTGTGGCTGAGTGAAAGGGTTTTCCCGCTCGATGCCCCCCGGGAGCTGCTGCCGGCCCTGCATTTTCACAGGCAAATGGGTTTTTGTACTGGCTAGAGAGAATAACTTCAGTGGAAATGGTGAGTAAACTTCCTGACTAGTCCGCCAGCTTCCTTGTTCTTCTTTGTTGAGGGTCTGGCATTTTCCAGGCAGGTGTTTATCCAGTGAAATAGTGAACTAATTTGTGATTTTGTCCACTAAGTGAAACGGCAAAACGAGCATCAACAGGATATGCACTCACTTCCCCTCACACTAAGTGTTCGTTCCTGTCATTGGGGTTGATGTCATGAAATGACTTTCTTCAGCAGAGGTGGGGAAACAACTGAGCAGCTCGGCGGTGGGAGCCATGTTTTGTAAATACAGGCGCACAGTGACGGAGAGGATTTTGAAAGTGTCAGACAATCACTTTTAAAATCCTCTGAAAAGATCTGAGTACGTCACATGGAACATACAGCAGTCGACAAACAGAAAATAAAAAAAATGGAGCAAATGGAAAAAGACAAGCAAATGCCTCAAATCTTTCAGCTCAGACTGTTAATTACCTTGACAAATATAACAGAGCCTCATGACTGCTGGGCTTCTTGTCTCAAACAATCAGCTCCACAAATGCCAACCCTTGCCCCCATGCTCAACCCAGTTCCCTGCCCTCAGTGCGGCCGTACAAACACACATGACCCATTTAAAGAGGCTCGCACACTCTCTCTGTGTCATACACACACACACACAAACACACGATCTCTGCAGTCTTGTATAACCAACAGTTCTGAGAAATGAAAGGCAGACTTGTAAACATCTTGCAGACTGTTGGCTGTATTGTGGAGCTGGCGTAGCTGACGTCAGTGCAGGCTGATGACTTCATGCGTCTTCTGCAGCCTCGGGAGGTGACAGACAGAAAGACAGAAAGGTGACACAGAAAAACACACAAGTAGCCGGTCAACGAGGGGAGAGGATGTGAGGCAGGCTACTGTGCTCCATACCCTGCAGAAAATAGTTGGAGTGCATGCGTGTTTATGTTGGAGCAGGCAAATGCTCATTTTTGCGTGAATAATGTTACAATAAGCACCAACAAAGAGCTAAAATGTAGCATTGCATCACGACTGAGCTGCATCCGTTTTTCTCAGTAGGACGCACAAAGTCATGTGAAACTTGAGGATAACTGCATGCACTTTGAGGTATGTGTGTTGCTCACTGGAAACTCTAGTCAAAAATATTGTTCTAACTCCAGAACTCCAATTTCTATATATCTAAAAATTTAATTTGAGGTGGAAGTTGAGGGAAATGTATACAAAACATTGAATATGATCCACATTAAGTTTCAGTTTGTTGTGATGCACAAACTGTGGCAAGCAGTCTAAAGCAAAACATCCAGACTGTAGACTTGGAGGTAGACCTGCCCTAAAGCATACCCTGCTTTATCCTCCTTTATTTGACTATAATGGGACCATAGTTTACAAACTGCACATTATGCTGTATTTAACGAGTCTTGAAACTAGCAATTTGGTCTATAGACTCATTAGGAAAGTGTATACTGAGGTCACAGAGAAAGTAGCTGAGGTATAGTTTTTCCATTGACTTCTGTAAAAATGAATATGGCAGGGGTGTCAAATATAAGGCCCGAGGGCCAGAATTGGCCCAGCAAAGACTCCAATCAGGGCCCACTGGACAGCTTTGGAAAACATGAAGGAAGGCATAAATTCTGGACTTTTAACTATATTTTCACAGGTTTTACAGCTTTATATTTACTGATAAAGACCCCCCACATGGCCATTCATGCTACACCAAAGTAATTAGGTAATAGATAAAAAATTTAATGATGGAAAAGTTCCTGTTTTTTCACATTTTGCTGTCAGTTTGTTTGTTTTTTATAGTGGATACACAGTAAAAAAACAAAACAAAACAAAAACTAACCAATAAAAAGAAAGGACAGTCAATGAGATACCAGTACGTTTTCTATAATCTTACTTGTTTATTTGTAAGTCATGCTGACAAATTTCTTTCATTTACTACAGCAGCATTTCTTTCTCATGTAGAAAAACTAAGATGTCCTGTTGAAATTTCACCTCTTTTTCTTATATTAAGATGTCTCAACGATTAAATGTGTAGGTAAACTTCTTTACACTAACAGAAAGGGGAGTTTCTCTGGTCTGGCCCACTTAGGATCAAAGTGGGCTGTATCTCACGATATAAAATGAATTTGACATCCCTGGAATATGGACTTAAGACACTTTGGCACTGGCTTTACTTTTCAGAAATTATCTCCATCTTTTTTTACAGTATGTGCTAAAACTTTCTAATTTTGGATACTTCCATTAGCATTCCCCTTAGTATACTATGAGAATGCTAGTAATGGGAATGGTAGTCTTAAATCAAAAAGACAACACTTACCCGAAAGAAAAATTGCATTTATTCACAATTGTTGCACTATTGCTACTGTAATTAGTGTATATTTATAACTTATTGAACCTCTGGCTACACAAAATATGAAATTCTTCCACAATGAAAACTACAATGTAACAGGCACACAAACAATGCCAGTGTGAAAAGAAAAAAAACTAAGCTGATAGCTAGCATTGTCATTGCTGATTGGCACTTATGTTCTCCTACTGCCTGAAAATTGGTTGGTGGTTGCTGTCCATCTGACAGCCAAGAGCCAAAACGTGTTCTTTTAGTGCATTTCATGTGGCCTTAATTTAAATTTGGAATGCACTTATAAGATTAAAATAGCCAGTCTATCTAAGGAAGTATGCAAACATAATATAAGAAACATGGGGAGAACATGCAAACTCCACACAGAAAGGCTCCGGCCACATGGTGGATTCAAACCCAGGACCTTCTTGCTGTGAGGTAACAGTGCTAAACACCGTGCCACCGTGCTGCCCTATGTATGTACAGTTTTTTTTGCCATTTTTCAGAGAATATGAATGATAATACAAAAACTTTTCTTTCACTCATGGTTAGCGGTTGGGTGAAGCCATTTATTATCAAACAATTGTGTTCGCCCTTTTTAAATCATGACAACAGAAACTATCCAAATGATCCTGATCAAAAGTTTACATACCCTAGTTCTTAATACTATGTATTGCCTCCTTTAACATCAATGACAGCTTGAAGTCTTTTGTGGTAGTTGTGGATGAGGCACTTTATTTTCTCAGATGGTAAAGCTGCCCATTCTTCTGCCTCCAGTTCCTCTAAATTCTTGAGTTTTCTTGCATGAACTCCACATTTGAGATCTCCCCAAAGTGGCT
>VUQS01018660.1:11203-34087 GCA_015108495.1 Heterochromis multidens
ATGATACGACCACGAGGTGCAGCAAGTCAGTGTGACTCTCTGTTTATCGGTTTCCTCATCATTTCTCTTATGTAAAGTCCCTGCAGAGAAAGACGAAACCTCTGGAGTAGGAAATTACACAAGAAAGGATTACGTGAATAGCACAGAAAGGTAGAAGAATGCAGTGAATCACATGATACAGATACACAACACATCATGTGGCTGTTGCTGTGACTGTATTTATCATTTTACTATTGTGTCACTACCAATTCATCACACATGGATGTTTGTTCAGGAGCCCTTGGGATCACATTTAGAAGCCTGGGGTATCCTTATGAGCTATATTTTTCAATGTGAAGGGTTGATGGGTCAAACGGTGATCTCCTAACCCTAATCAAAGAGGTATGAAAGTGAAAATAAACAGTGACTGAAAAGAAGATGCTGTGGTACTGGCACCTAAGGACATTTTGGGTGTGTCCCAGAGATGCCAGTGGCTTTTGATAAAATGTCAGTATTTGAGACGCTGGGAAGAATACAGAGTTTGATGCCACCAAAAGTCAGTACATTTCATCCTGGGTCGAGTAGTAACTGTTAGGATCCCTGAGTATTTGACTCTGTGGTGTTTGTTTGGACTTGTTATTCATTCTTTGTATATAGAGATGTTTAGGGTCCAGTTCTGTAGTTGTTTATGCATTAGTTAGTCTTGAGTTCAGTATTTTCTTGTGCCTCTGAGTTTTCTTTAATTATATTTCTAGTTCTTGGTTTCTTGTTTTATTCTAATTCCCTTTCGTGCCCTGTTTCAGTCTTGTCTCTGTTTTTGTTATTCCTTTCTGTCTCCCCTGTTGTGCCCCCGTGTCGGTCTGGTTTCTTCATGTTTTGTCTCTGTGGCTGTACGTGTTCTCTGTCTTGTCTAGTTAATACGTTTGTAGTCCTGGTCTCTATGTTTCCCTTCCTGTTCCCTTAGTCATCTCTCTGTTTTATTCTTTGTCTCCCCAGTCTGTCAGGTTTCCATGTTTGTTTATCCCCAGTCCCAGTGTTAAGTTCATGTGTCTTAGTCTGAGTCTCTGTGTGTGCCTTACTTCCTGTTTTACTGTGACGGTCCCTGGTCTCCTGCGTGTTATGTTTAGTTTTGCTTCCCTTGTTTCATCTGCCTTGATTGTTTCCAGCTGTTTCCCCACCTGCTTCCTGTCCTTTCATTATCCTGTATATTTATTGTCTCCGTCTCCCCTTGTCCATTGGCAGAGTGTACTGTTCTGTTCCCCGGTGTTCCTGTTTCTTGGTTCTCTAGTAAGTTTTTAGTTTGCACTAGTTTCTCAGTTTAGTTTGTGTTTTGCCAAGGGTTCGCCTTTAGTTAACCTCCACCTGCCTCCGTGTCCACTATCTTGGGTCCTCACTCACCATTCCTAACAGTAACATCTTTTCTTCATGACAATCCATCTAATATTTATCAAGACATTTTACTCAAAAATATTAAAAGTAGTGACCGAAGTAGTCAAGAGCACACTGCTAACATGGCTAAGTACACTCACTGTCAAAAAAATAGTATAAAACCAACAGAGGAGTTGCTTGCAAACTGCGAATCACCCTCTCCATTCACTTTGTTGTTTAGCTCACTGAAGTGTATGTGGATTAAGGATGAGGCATGACCTTTGTACATAGCTGTCTCGCAACAGTCATAAAACTATGTGAGACTGAGATTGAGACTGTAAAGTTGATGTGAAACAAAAGTAATTGCCAGCTCCACCCTGACATGTCCTCCCCTGGAGTCAGACTAGGTGCAACAGAATGAAATGGAAGTGGCATTTAACACAATAGTTAAGTGATAAATACAATGATGTGTACAAGAGAAAGTACACCCTCTTTCAATTCGTTTTAGACCTCAAAACATAATAAAAGTCATTTGGTCCTTAGCAGGTCTTAAAGTTAGGTAAATATAACCTCAGATGAATGACAATTCACACGGTATTAAACTGTGTCATTATTTATGTAACATTTATTTATTTGGATGGGTTGCCAGGAGAAAGCCTCTTCTCTCTAAAAAGAATATGGCAGCACGGCTCAAATATGCAAAGCTGCATCTGAACAAACCACAAGACTTCTGCAACAATGTCCTTTGGACAGACGAGACCAAGGTGGAGATGTTTGGCCATAATGTACAGCACCACGTTTGGTGAAAACCAAACACAGCATATCTGCACAAGCACCTCATACCAGCTGTCAACCACGGTGGTGGAGGGGTAAAGATTTGGGCTTGCTTTGCAGCCACAAGACCTGGGCACCCTGCAGTCACTGAGTCAGCCATGAACTCCTCTGTATACCAAAGATTCTAGAGTGAAATGTGAGTCCATTTGTCTGACCCTAAAACTGGGTCATGCTACAGGATAATGATCCCAAACACAGCAGAAAATCTAAAACAGAATGGCTGAAAAGAAAAGAAGAAGGCATTGGAGTGGCCCAGTCAAAGTCCAGACCTCAACCCGATTGAAAACCTGTGGCCGGGTCTTAAAAGAGCTGAGCTTAAATGAATGCCTGCAAACCTCAATGAACTGTAGCAATGCTGTAAAGAAGAGTGGGCCAAAATTCCTCTACGATGATGTCAAACAGGAAACAATTACTTCAAGTTACTGCTGCTAAAGGTGGTCCTACAAGCTACTGAATCATGGGAAGTACTTAGTTTTCACCCACTGATTCAGCATTTTGGCTCAGTTTTTGTTAAATAAATAAGGATACAGTGTAATATGTCATGTGTTGTTGTTCATCTGATGCTGTGTTTACCCAATTTCAAGACCTGGTAAAGACCAGATGATTTTTTTTATCATGTCATGTTATGTAAAACCTAAGAACTTACAGAGGCTGTGCTTTCCTTTCACCATGACTGTAGTTACAAATGCAAAATAAGCCTCAGCTAACAACAAATTAAACAAGAAGAACTCCAAGGCAGCTCACTCTTTAGGCAGTTTTTACTTTTAAGGGAATAGTATTGTATATTGTATATATTCATTTTGTTTTCTTTGTTCTTTTTAAACATACTTTAATGAGTTTGCAGTGCAGTAAAAATCAGATAAGGGTAGCATGACAGATGTTTACTTTGATTACACAGACATTATGTAGGAGTAGGTAATGGATAATATGTATTGATATGTAGATACAGTAACTGGACATGAATACCTTGAGCTTATTATATAATATTATACTACAGTATATTTAAACTAACTAGGCAGCTCATTCTCTTTCTCTTGACAATCCTTTCTTTAAAGATAAAACACATTTTGGAGTCAACTTGAAAGAAAGGCAGATGTGAAATATAAAAGTGAGGTCAGAGGTCAAATGTGACCTGATATTTGGTAACAGAGGTAACTACACCAGTTAACATGGTAAATGTACCTACTAAGCACGTCAGCATACTGAGTTTAGAATTCCTCTGTTAGCATGGCTGCAGACAAACATTAGAGGTCTTTGGCAGAGATACAGGCTTGGGTCAGTTTACTGTTTGATGTGTGGGATTTGGTAATTAAAAACCATACAAAACATGAAAGAACTTGAGCGAACCTGAGTTAATGTGTGTGTTTGTGACTGGGAGAGAGGCTAATTCAGCACACAGCTGCTGGCTGGACTCAGTATGAGCCAGTATTGGAATGTAATGCCTGTAATGGAATGCTCACACAGACGCCAAAGCCTACTGCACAATATTAACACAGCCCGACGTGCGTCATAGCTCTCACAGCTGACAGTCTCTCTGAGTGTGTGTGTGTGTCTGTGTGACTAAGTGTGTGTCTTTGTGTTATGCTCTTCCCTTTAATCTCTCTCTACTGTAGTGCCACACCGGTCTTGTGCTGATGTATGAGCCTGCAGAGTACTGGGTGGCGTCGCCATAGTGACAAGAACAATGGCAGCACTGCACATTAACGTAATGCGCGTGGTGAGTGCTACGTGGAAGATTAGAGCTATGAATGGAGCATGAGATGAAGAAGGCAATTAGTTATGTGGTGTTTTGGTTCCTCAGGCCTCATTGAAGACATAATAGCTCCTGGTCCTTTTTAGACTTTGTGGGGTGATTATGATGATGATGATTTACAAAGCTAAATGGTGAAGGGAGCAATTCAAGTCATTATAGTAGACATTTTGAGAAGTTGTACAGAAGCTGACATTTAAAGAGTAATTCTCCATTAATGTGGCTATTGTGTTTCTATGTGTTAGGGTTGGCAAAAAATATGCCTTCCTATTAAGCATATGAAATATTGCTTTGGATCTGACTGAAAATGAACATGGAAAGTATCCACCTTGAACAGACATTTGTTTTCAACTGCACCTGAACCTCTATCCATGAATACATATCATCTGAGCCAATCATCTGTGCAAACTGGTTTGCTCACATTGAGCTAATTTCAGTGTTCTTTGTACTGGAGAGTGTACAAAGGGTGATACAAAAGCTAAAAATGTATTGGAAGCTGAATGCAGGCGGATTAAAAGAAAAAAAATATTTGAAAACCTTCCCTTTCAGACGAATGGAATAGGGAGCAAAAGCAGGTGCAACCCCTTGCATTATGCTACTTTGAATAATCTCGATATATCTGCCCATAGCTAGTGGAGCTGGCTTGTGGGTGAAATACCAGATAGCATACTGATAAGTAAGACAAGGTGATCATTATGACATTATCTGTAGGAAACCATCAAAACAGTGACCGGCTGCAGCATCTGGAGGAAAGGCCGTTGATATAATTGATCAATATACTTTCTCACCATGATAAAGGCTATTAGGCTATATTAGGCTTCTAAGTTGGCTAACATTTCACACAATAAAAATGCCTCTTATGTGAATGCATTTCTAGAAAACCTTTCAAAACCAAATTTTAAAATTAATTTTAAGACAGTGTACAGCTGCGGGTGAAGCCTTTGCAGACTTAAGTGGAGGAAAATGAACACTTTTTTACTTTGATTGGTACCTAGTGGGGAAAAAAAACTTATTAAGGCAGTGTGTCTCTGCCAAGATCATCAGACTGCGAATGCTTTTCATCTGTTTTTTCAACCACAGTTTTTCTATGGCTGTTAGCCAATTTATTGTGTGGGTTGTTTTAAAGGTCAGACCTTTGCCTTCTCCCAAAACATGACTCAAAAACTTTGCAGAAAACCAAACTCCTTGTGTGTTCTTTATTAATCATTGAGTGGGGAAAAAAATACTTTGATGTGCAGAAAGTTGGCTTTAAATAACTGGGTTCACACAATCTGTGAACTGAGTCTGCAATTAGACTTTATGGGAAATGGTCCAAAATAGAGAAAATATCCAGTGAGCAGGAGTTCTCTGGGTGAAAATGCCTTGTTGAGGTCAGAGGAGAATGGTCAGACTGCTTCAACAGTAACTCACATAATCACTTGTTACAACCACGGTATGAAGAAGAGCATCTCTGAATGCACAACATGTCGAATGTCGAAGCAGATGGGCTACAGCAGCAGAAGACCACACTGGGTGCCACTCCTGTCAGCTAAGGACAGAAGACTGAGACTAACATTCACACAGGTTCACTACAATTTACTAGTTGACTAGTAAATTGACTAGTCTGATGAGTCAGAATTTCTGACATTTGGATGAAATTCTGAATTTGGTGTAAACACCATGAAAGCATGGACCAGTCCTGACTTTCATCTTTATTTCTCTGTGAGAACTGTGAGAAATCTAGGAGCTAGCTTTGATCAGCCATTGATTAACATGTTGATTGTCTTGTTTTTGTCATCTGCAGAACATTGCCCATCTTAAATATATTGTGTCTCAAAGTGAAGTGGAAATGATCATACAAGCTGTTATTCCATCACGACTCAATTATTGTAATTCATTATTCCTTTGCCTGAATAAATCATCCCTGGATGGCTTACAAAATGGTCCAGAATGCTTCTGTCCTCTGAAAGGTCCCATGTGCCACTGATTCTGTCCTCTTTTACACTGGCTCCCCATAAAGTTTAGGGTTCAATTTAAGATTCTGGTGACCACTTTTAGTGTCATGGCAAAGGCTGTGAATACTAATGTACAAGTTATATTTTTGTTTTTTATTTTTAATAAATTTGCAAGAACTTCAAGCAAACGTTTTTCACTTTGTCATTATGGGGTATTGTGTGTAGAATTTTGAGGTGAAAAATGAATTCAATCCATTTTGGAATAAGGCTGTAACATGTAGAGCACTTTTGGGATGTGGTGGAACAGGATATTAGCATCATGTATCTGGAGCAACTATGTGATGCTGTCATATTAATATGGACCAAAATCCCAAAGGAATGTTTCCAGGACCTTGTTGAATTTATGCCACAAAAGATTAAGGCAGTTCTGAAGCCAAAAGGGGGTTCAACCTGGAACTAGCAAGGTGTATATGACTGACACAAACACAACATGGTGGGTCTTGATACCAACAGTATAATCTTAAATTCATTAATAAGGTCATTTTATCAACATAATATCAATATGTGATTGGCAATATCTTTTTTGTTTGTAGCATTGTTTTTCTATAAGTGTTTAATGACACCATGAATCTTGATTGCTCTGATAGATCCATGCATGTTTAAGGTGACATCTTCTCACCCCTGCACTGTTAAGACATGTTCCTCCTTCGCCGCCTGTCGTCACTTCTTCCCCATTTTTGCTGTGGCCCTGAGCAGTAAATAAAAAGTAGAAGTGAAAAACTATGACAAGTTCCCTGATATTTAAATGTGTGACACACAGAGAAGTAAACTATATAAAAAAAGCAACTTCTGTGTGATGTGTGATTAACAGTCTGTCCATGTTAACAAAAATAGACATGAGGGTTCATTCCTCGCCTTTGTTCTGTACTTCCTCCGGTTTGTTATAGTTAAGTCAGTTTTTAGAGCCTGGAATCATCATCACCACCAACAACATTCATCACTGCCTATTATTAAAAAAAAACAAACAATGAAAATAAGATACTCCACCAGTAAATGAGATCAAATGCCTGGTTTGGGGTTTGACGAGGATCATTAAAACTAAAAAGAGCCACATTATAATTCATTTAGAGTTGGACAAGAGTCAACCACAACAATGAAGTCACAGCGAGACAACAACACAATGAGCTCATACTGGCTGTACAGTTCAGTGAAGCAGGAACAAGTAAAGCAAATGAAAGGAGAGAATAATGTTAACCCTCTGAGGTCTAAAGCCTTCATTATTCTCTGTTGCGGACATGGACAGCTAGAGACATGACGGCCAAGTAGTCATTTCTGTTATACTTCTTCGAAGTCTGGTTGGAGTCTGGTCTCTGTTATGCACATGCAATTGGTGAATTGTAATGTAAAATCTCAGCGAATGAAGATTTTACTAATTTATAATTCAATTATATCAGTTTGCTTATGTCTTTATCTACGGAGAGCCTACAGATAGGGGTTTTCAACCAATGCAAATGTGCTCCTGTGCAGTCCTCCAAAATCCCATCTGCACAGTACGTGATGTGGATGACGCCTCGGTCGGATGCTGATTGGTTGACAAGTGGGTTAGAACAGGGAAGAGAGCAACAGTGGAGTTCACCAGGAATCGGAGAAGCATGAAAAAAACCCCACCATCAAATATCAAAAATACAGCATGAAAAGTCAGACAGTAACTGCAGTGGACACTTTTCATTGTTTTTAACACTCGGTTTCCCTTGAGCTCTTTGTATGTTATAACTTCAGTCTTCTCAGCGGCTGGCTGATGGACCAACAACAGCACAAGCAAGAGTAACCCACAGACTGGTTGTACCACATACTTTAGACAGTGCCACCATCTGGCAGAAGATGCTATCTGCAGGTAGACATGCTGTCCGTAGCTGCCAACAGACTGCCAATGCACCACCATCACTGAATCAGTGGCGTTCCATCAGGGCAAGCAAGGCGAGCAGTGCTTGCCCAGTGAAATCTAAAAACAGACAATAACCAAAACCCAAGTAAACATGACCTCTCTCCTTTCATCTCAAACAGCGTTCTTTCATAAAGCTTCTCGCCTGCTTGCATACATTCTTTACATCCCTGCCATCTTGTTGCTGCAATTGTCTTTTGTTGCTGGAAGTAGGTTTGCCTTTGATTCCACTGAAATCCGTAGCATGTCTTGATTTCATAGGTGTGCCTGTATCCCGCTAACAAAGACTTGAGCTTGTCAAGCTGAGAGGCCAGCAGTTTTTATCTGCTTTTTTTCCCCCTTCACATTGTGGATAAACCTCCGGTCTTTGACGGGAGACTGATGGGAGACTAGCGTGCTAGACAAGCTGCCGCTGACTGTGCTTTCACTGTTTTGAGATCAGTTACCATCTGCACATTTGTAGAAACAGAGCTAGCATAAATACATAGATAAGCTTCTGTGATTTACCATTGTAACCCTTTAGCCTTCATAGGTGATAATCCTGTATTTCAGAGAAAGACAAAACTGCCTTTGTGAAAAATGTAAATAGTTTCAATTTCTGTAAGTTAGAATCATTATTTTCTTTGTTCCCTGATTGCTGAGACTTGGAAAAAAATTTAAGAAAAGCAAACACTGACTAACTTGTGCTGCAATTCCAGATTATTTAGCATTAAATTAGAGTGGTTTTGCCCAGAAGAAATCCATAGTAGTCTGTTCTCTTTCTCAGTCAGCATGTGCCTTTTGCTACTCAGTCTTTATATAAAAAACCAGCATATTGTTTTAAAATCCCAAAGCTGGAAAAAGTTTTTGTAGCTGCCTCTTTTACCAGATTAATATGTGAATGATCTGAGCAGCAAACTCCATTGTGCAGAGTCCTCACAAGCACTTCCTATGTTGTTTATTTACTTTGCACTGAGCTTCCAAGAGTTCCACAAATCCTCTGGTGTTCATACTTGTCCTGCCAGAGAGCTCAAGTATTGGCAGTGACGCATGTGTACAGTTTCTCATTCACGTACACACAATCAGGAGGGTGCTAATCTCTCAGCGAAGGGAGAGATCTTAAAGCTTCTACAGTGGTTTCATACCAATATTTCTTTGCTTTTCATCAAGTCCAGGGCTTTGTGTTTACAGTAAATGTGGCGCTTCACAGTTTCTTATGCAATAGTTCTCGTGGGTGACATAGTATCATTGACCCTATGAGTCTGAATTTCCATTTTGTCATCAGAGACAAACTTCCTCCTCTCTCATCTGCAGCTCATCCTTAGAATGGGAAGTAACTTTTCATTTCATTAGCACAGTTACACTTTTCTCAGTGTCATCTTCTTCCCCACCCACAATCAGCTCTTCTTTCTGCTTTTACCCACACAGATTCTTGGAAACCTTTTTGCTCCATGTACTTTGACTTTTGACAGCTGGGTTACTGGTGTGTGTGTGTGTGTGTGTGTGTATGTGTGTGTGTGGGGGGGTGTTTCTGAGTAAGCAGGAGGTGAAATTGGATATGTTCGCTGAAGTGCTTTTCCCAAATTTCCTTGCAAATTTCAGTCTGATTGGGTGGAATGTCCCCACTGAGCCACACAGAACACAAAGAAAGGAAAAATGTTTTGTCTCTTGTTGTGATTCCAATGCTCCAAAACTGTACACACACAAAAAAACAAAAAATACTTTGGCTGCAAGCTTGAATGTTTAAACACACAGGCAACAGTGGAAACAACAATAGTCTGCATATGTTTTCCTTTATTATGATGTCTCTGCATCTTTGTTTTTTTGTACTTATGAAATGGCAGGTGACTAATTGGTGGACGATATATTGTGAGCGTGGATCAACCAATTAAAAAAAATTAAGCCAACACTGAAGTGACAGAATCTACAATTCCTCTAATGGCTACTTGATGCTGGATCCAAAAGTGAGTAAATCCCCATAGACTCTTATGTTAAGTTTAATTTATGGTATCATGTTTGAGTCCGTTTTCAGAGGTCTTTAGCTAAAGTAAAATAAATAAAAATAAATATTAAAATAATAAAATAATAAAAATTTCAGTTCTAATGCTTTCTGTATCAGGACATAACCTTAGATGAACAACAGCACATAACATATTACACCATGTCATGTGAGTTACGTGTGCAGGCATGTCAAAAATTAAGCCAAAATGCAGAAGCAGTGTGTGAAAAACTAAGTACAGTCCATGATTCAGTAGCTTGTAGAACTACCTTTTACAGGAATAACTTGAAGTAATAATTTTCTGTATGACTTTATCAGTCTCTCACATCTTTGTGAAGGAATTTTGTCCCACTCTTTATTACAATGTTGCTTCAGTTTATTGATGCACGGCTCTCTTAAGGTCCCACCACAATATTTCAATCGGGTTGAGCTCTGGACTTTGACTGAGCTATTGCAACACCTTGCTTCTTTTTTTTTTTCAGCCATTCTGTTGTAGATTTATTGGTGTGCTTGGGGTCATTGTCCTATTGCATGACCTAATTTGGCCAAGCTTTAGATGTCAGATACATGACCATTCTGTGCTTCCATTACTAGTAAAGCTGTATAAATAGTCACACGGTGTAATATGTCGTGTTCTTCTTCATTTCATTTACCTGATTTTAATACCCGCTAACGACCAGATGATTTTTATTACATCCTGACCACATAAAACCTTAGAACTGAAATAGGGTGTAATTTCTTTTTACCATGACTGTATGCAGAGTAAATGATTATGCATATGTCTTTCAAAAAGCCAAGCATGCGTAACATGATGGCGGTGCCACTTTGTGTTCACAGATTGCAGCTGGTTGAAAAGTTGGATTGAACAGGAAAGTGACAGCAGAGTTCACCACAAAGAGGAAGAAGTTTGAAAAAAAACCCCAAAAGACATCAAAGATCAAAAGAACACCATGAGAGGCATAGATATTGTCTGCAGTGGTTTTCATTATTTTTAACATTTGGTTTCACTTCACTATAAAGAAATTATTTGTATGTTATAATTTTTGTCTTCTCTGCATGCAGGGGCTGAACTAAAGCAGGAACAATGGCACAAATGAGGGTCACCCACAGCTGGCTGGTGAAAGTACACAGCAGCGATGGACTGCAAAACCAGTACATGACCGGTCCCTTTAAAATGTCCAACTGGACAACAGTAAATACCATTTAGAGACTGGTACAAGAATTGTTTTGACCTCTATGGATGGTTTCCCCCTTTATAGCAACTGTACAGGGAAACAAATGCACACTTTTTCTCCTGTAAGAGTAAAGTGAATTTGTGTTATCGGAGTTTTTATTTTTTTAACAATTGGATCTCTCAGAGGAACTATCATGACTTTACACATAACATTATGGTAAATTTCATTGTTGAGGGTGTTATTTGGCTAACCCAATTAATATGTACTATTTAATAACTCAAAGCCCTTGTAACATGTGAACTATAAGTACCTCCTTGAAGTAATATTTTCATTTTTTGTCTCCATTATCAGATGATCTGCTGACCCAGATTGCAGAAAAGCGGGCACACTGCTGTTGTGATTCAAACCTGCTTGTGGGGTCTGTGATTGTATCTCAGGATCCAGATGTCGACAGCTGCTTAGTCATTTGAAGCCCGCATCCAAGAGCTCTTTGCATGGCTTGCAAAGAAGAAACACTACCTGGGTGTGTTGGTCAACTCATCCACGCTTGTGATTTTTTTTTTGCATTAATACTTCTTTTTAGTCGCTCTCGTCCTCTTCTGATGCACTGCAGCAGGAGCAGATTTGAAGCCTGGCAGCCGTTTCCACAGTCAGATGTCTGTAGACCTTTTTCACAGCAGACATGGTGACTTGTCACAGTAGGAAAAACAGAGGTCAACAACCAGGTTGTTTTATTGGAAGGTCTGTGGTTTGATCTCATATCAAAGTGTCATTTGCACCTGAAAGGTTTCTTTTTTCATATGACTGACAGTTTTAATAACATTACATTGCATATTGGAACTGGCTTGCACTCTATTAACCAATGTCCATCCATCCATCCATTCTCTTCCGCTTATCCAATTCAGGGTCACGGGGGGGCTGGAGCCTATCCCAGCTGCCATAGGGCGAAAGGCTATTAACCAATGTGATTGTGTATATTTGTGTTTGGAAAAACCCAAGGCATAAATACTTGTCTCCTTGGGGACTGGGAAAATACAGCATGCTGTAGAGAGAAGCATACTGCACCAGTGATGTGTTGTTGAGATATGTGAAAGACACAGAGAGAGAGAGAGAGAGACATACACATGCACATACACACATATATGTAGAAATTCATTGAGTGAGATTATTACTACACGCAGTGGTAACTGTCTTAGATAATGATGAAGTGCAGCCTAACAACACGTGTTTACATGGCATCATCAGACTTTTACTTACTCCTATTACAGATAAACCTATACAGACAATTTGTTGTAACAGGCTGGTTAGACCTGTTCATAAAGCTGCATTCCAAGTCCTAAGTGAAGCAGCAAAGAGAACAGTATCTGGTTATATTTCACAAACCACCTTTTCAATCCTGTAGTGTGACTTCCTGGTAAGAGGAATTTGACTCTGGTGAATAAACAGTCCAAAGAAACCCTGTAAGTGCATCACACCAGATAAACTGATTTCAAAACTGTGTAGGTCTTTGTTTGGATGTGGTGGAGCCCTGAGATCAAAAATATCTTCCAGTGACGATGACTACAATTACATTGTTCTCCAGCTCAGTTCAGTTGTATTTATTTAACACCAATTCAAAGGAACAGTCATTTCAAGGCGCTTTATATTGTAAGTTAAAACTAAAAAATAAGAGAGAGAATTCCAATAATCCAACGATCCCCTGTGAGCAAACACAATAGTGACAGTGGGGAGGAAGAACTCCCTTTTAACAGGAAGAGAACTCGTTTGAGGTGTAATAGCAGCAGTCTAAGCTGCATACATCATATATGCTGCAGATGGCCACACAGTTGCTGAGAACATGTTGCAAAAATCTTATTAGACAAAGTCACATGTACAGCAGGCAGCAGCTGATGACTGATATGTTTCTAGCAGCTGGACATCTAGTTCCTTTCAGGCTGAGCCCTCATGAACAGTTCCCCGACAGTCAAATGCCAAATGTCAAACCATATGTTACACGTGCAAGTGTGACTGGCTCCAAACAGTTTAAATCTGTGCATGAGGCAAGTTGCAAATCTACGCATTTCCCCTTTTTCTTTTTCTCTGATTTGACTGGAGATAATGAGCGAGCGGGGACGGGTGGATGAGGGCAGCAGGCTTCGCTTGGCTCGTGGATGGTTTGGCTCCTCTTTTTCAATTTCATCACTTGACTCCCACATAGCCCTTCCTGTCAAACGTCAGAAACCTATCTCGTCTTATGTTTATGAATAATCGACCAGCAGGAGTGTGATCAGGAACCGATGTAGACATCGTAGTCATCATCACTGTGCATCACACCACTGCGATGGGGCGCTAATGCATCATCATCAGTTAGTGGAAGAGGGTGAAGCATCATAGTGTCAGTTTTTCTGTGATTAAGACTTTTATTTTTCACTTTTAGTTTGATATATGAATATTAAAATGCTAAAGTGTGTATGCAGGCATAGCAATTAAACCTTACAAAATGTTGCTCAACTGCAAAGCAATGCAACAGATCCAGAAAGGTTCATTCACCATCCTGATGGCTTGAAGTTTTTCCTGAATCTCTGAGTTTAACCTCAAACTTTAAGCTGTAATCTTGAATCAAAGAGATCTAAACAAGTACTTAAAGTCATGTGTAGAAATGTAAACAACATAGAAAAGGTTAGAAAGCACATCCTGTGGTTTAAAAAGAGTTCAGACCACAAAAAAAGTTTAGGAAGTGAACTTTATTTAAATAAATAGCCACATAAATAAACAACTTTCTTCAGCTAACATTCTTTCTCCTTCCCTTCCTCCCTCCTTCTGTTCCTCTTTCCACAATCTCTCTCTCTCACACACACACACACACACACATGCATCCACACACACAAAGACGTGCTCTTGCTCACACAGTCAAGTAACAAATCAGGAAAAAAAAAAAAAAATGAAATACTTCTTATCCAAAGTTTATCACAAGGGTAATCTTACAGGTTTGCATCAAGAGTCTTAGTGTTTCAAAAGTTTTGTGATTTTTTTTTCCATCATGAGAAACAAACAAACAAACAAATCAATCAGCAATAAGAAATATGAATAAAGTGCAAATCTTGCTTGTTTAATTAGCAAGTTCAAAGGTCAAAGAAAATATCAAAGGGGACGTCTGAGCAAATGTCCTGTAATGGAGCCATCCATCATTATTTTTCAGTGGCGATCAGAGAGGAAGGGCTGGGGGGAGGAGACTCTGACCGGAAGTTTGTTCAGGTAAAGGCACAGGTGTTGGAAGTGAGTGCAATCAACCGGAAAAAAAAAGAAGAAAAAAAAAAGTTGGGGAAAAAATATCGACATTGCATGTTTCCAAAAAAGAACCGGGCTTGGAAAGACACAGCTCCCCCTACAAGATGTTTCACAGATATGAGACAGCTAACTACACTCACATTATTACACATCTCTTACAGCTTTCAAACACCTCAACTCAACTGCCTGCACACGTAACTCAGCTCAGTGCAGGTCACTTGTGTCTATTTCAAGCCACTACTGGGCAACTGAAGAAAAGTTCCACTTCCTGCACATTATGGTATTGCTAAGATCTGATTGTTTTCTTCTTCTTCGTCTTCTTCTTTTTTTTTTGTTTTTTTTTAAGAAAAGTACAAAACAAACACTACCATGGTCCTCATAGTAACAGCTAGAGATACCAACAATACACGTAGCATTAGGATTTGGTGGCAGCGGGAGTTTTTTTCTCACAGCAAAAAGCTAAGGAGATCGTGTGAAACTGGTTCGCTACACCACCACGCTACATCTTGAGACAGCATTCGAAGAGGAAAGTCAGTAGTGTGTCTTTTGACAGATCACCCATTTCTTGTGCTGTTGAGTCTTTGGTAAAACCCAAATTCTTCCTTTTGGAACTACGAGCATGCTGCGGGAATAAAAAAAAAAAACAGCATTTTGAAATGCCTCGAGCTTCTTCTCTAAGTCACTAAAGTATCGTCAGTACGTTACATAAGAAGTACCTTTTCTAGTTAGCTAGTTAGCACGGCAAGGTCAAACACAAGGTAAAAAGAGACAAACACAAAACCTCAGGCAAGTATATGTGGAATTTTTGACCATCCTATGTTGAGCCTCATTTCCATTGTTTTTTCCATGTAAAATATTGCACTGTTCCCACAGTCTTTGTTCTGTATGAAAAACGTTCTTCCTCTGATATTCTGGATCTGAAGACCTGCTCGTTAGCTTTCAAAGGTTTTTCTTAAGGTTTCCAAATTATTGCCTGAGGAGGTAATAAAAACATCTAAAAAGAAGGTGCTTATGGGGGTGGGGTGGTAATATGGATCCACACGTGTAAGGTGCTACCAAGCTGACTGATGGACCTGCTGTGCTTTAACTCAATCAGCGAAACACCGTCTTCACTCAGTTTTGGCTGATGAGGGTGTAGCAGTCTTTTTGCAACTTGAGGTAAAAGCAGAAATTATAATCTTGCAGAGAAATTTAAAAAAAAAAAAGAAAAAAGAAAAAAAATCACAGTTTCAGTAAAAATCTAAATTGTCTCCTTAGGTGTACATTTGTAAGCTTGGGGCACTATACTGCGTGTTCACTGCACTGCTACAGAGAAAAAAAAACATATGAATTTTGGTCTTCTTTCCAGGCAAGTGAAAAACACTGAGAGCTTACACAAGTGACACAAAAAAAGGAAAAATGGAAGAGCGAGCTTTTCTCTTTTAAAAAAAAAAAAGTTAACTTAGACAGCATCAAAACGTGAGAGTGACTCAGCAACGTCAGCTATTCAAGTGAGTCCATCAGAGAGCTGGAGGAGAGTCTTTCAGTCTGTTATTGCTTCTCTGGCTGTTACAAATCTAACACCTCATCCAGAGTTTGGTTATTGCTTAGTCTTTAGCTTATATGATTAGAAAAACATACACACAGTGAGCACGTGTGCAGACACATTCTCACATGTGTACCTCATAAACACAAATTTGTCACTCGCGTCTGCTTTTTTGTTCTTTCCTCTTCACTTCTGCTCTATTTTCTTCTATGCTCAGCATCAAGTCATTTTTAGCTCTTCCACTGAAAGAACATTCGCCGGTCTCACTTGTCTGATGATTTACTTCACCATCACGCAGCTGCTGAGCTGCTGCTGCTGCTGCTGCTGTCCAGACATACCCAGCTCCTGCATGCCAGGATCTGTGCCGGAGACCGAGCCCATGCTCCAAACTGCTGGCTTGGACAGGATGGGGAAATTGCCTTGTGCTGCAGACTGCTGCCGGAGGCCGGTGTGGGGATGAGGGTGCGGTTGCTGGCTGATGTGCAGACGTGCCTCGAGAAGGTAGGCAGCAGAGGCCACGGGGGACAGAGAAGAGGAGTAGCAGGATGAGGATAAGCAGCCCGAGATGGAGGTCTCGAGGGTCTGTTGCCAGGGGCCCTGCTGCAGACCCACTGAAGCCTGCTGAGGAGGCAGGGCAGGTTGGGTAGGGGTGTCAAACATGGAGGAGGAAGCAAACACAGTAGTAGGTGGAGGAGATGGTGACTGCTGGTGTGCCAGGAAGAGCAGGGGCTTCTGGGGAGGTCCTGTCTGAGGGGCTTGGACCTGAGGCTGTGGTTGGTGCTTAATCTGCAGCATTCTGGGAAAAACAGATCAAATTCTTTATCAACAGCTGGACTTTGGCGGTGTGATCATATCTTGGTTCTCTCCAAGTTATGAAATTATAATTCCCATAATGCTTTGAAAACTTCTGTTCTACAAGATATAATATGTGGGCTTTAATAACAGCATCCGCTCCTTCACTACAGTGTCTTACCTTTGCTGGTGCAGCACCTCCTCCAGCATGCTGCGGTGCTCAGAGAGAGCTGGACCCAGTGACCCCCGGCTACCGCGGTTACAGGAGGGTGGAGGGGCAACCTGCCTCGTCAGACCCTTGATCTTATTCAATCCCAGAAGTCCTTTAGTGCGCGTGTTTTTCCTCAGCTGCTGGCGGAAAGCTTTAAGGCCTGCGGGAAGGCACGGGAAAGTATTACACAATGCAGCTTTGATCCTTTAATGGGACAGTGCATGTGCTGCTGAATACCAGCTTAAGTAAGTGGCATACAGGAAATTATTTCATGATCATGCTTCTGTACCTTGTGTAAGGGAGGTGTCAGAGGCTCTGCGACCCTCCTGGAAGCTAGCAGGGGGCAGGCTGCCCTGGGCCTGGGGCAGGAGGTGGGAAGAAAGAGCCAGGGGAGCTCCAGCAGGCAGCAGAGCTGCTCCCTCAGCCCCTGAGGCCCGAAGTGTTGACATCCCACCCACAGCAGCTTGCAAAGTGGGGGCAGGGCTGGAAGAGGACTTCAAGCAGCTGTCAGACGAGGCACCATCTGAGGGGCTGACCACGATACCTACAGAAACAGGACAGGTCAGGACTCTGTGTCGCTGCAAGAATGAAGAATGTGTGTGCGTATGCTTATCATACTAACATGGAGGGTTGCACTGATGGAAACGGGCGGAGACCTCAGCCAGAGTGTGTCTGCGAGAAGTGGTGGTTGGAGGGAGCAGAGGCCCGAAAGTTTGTGTTGCCTCCTCTTCCTCCAGGTCTCTGGGTCGCACCTCTTCACTGATGCTCGTTTCCAGCAGGCTGTTGGGTGAAATGGAGCGGTTCCAGAGCAATCTGTTCAGACTGGCCTCCACTGGAAACACCACACGCTGAAACGGAAGGAGGTCGACTGTTAGCCGCTGACTGATAGCAGGGCAGGGTGCAGCTTTTGCATTTGGTCTATTAGTACAGAAACAAAAGGACATCTTATTTAAGAGGTTTACCTGAAACAATCCAGCTTGGTCACACTCCACTTCTGAGTACACAGGAGGAGTGTTTTTGGCTGGAAGTGAAAACGCAGTTGTTCTAAAACTGTCAGTGGACTCCATGATCACCTAGAAGGGAGCAGAAAGCACAGAGCACATTAGACTTCAGGTAGCGAATGGAGATTGCTAGTTTGAGCAGGCTACACGCAGCTAGAGTGCTGACCTCTGGGCTTGTGGAGTCGGAGGTGCTCCTGGGTCTCTGGCTCCATGTTCCACACTGGCGGCTCAGCTGCTGTGCACGATGCTCGCGCACTCTCTCCAGCAGCAGGTAGTAGATAGCAGAGAAGTGGTTGTAGCTGCTGCTCTGCAGAGACTGAAGGTAAGGTCAGAAGATTAGTCATTTTGCCATTTTGTTTACTTTCTGTGCCTCATAATGACAGTTTAAATCCAGCGTGCTCTCTTTATAGCTTTCTTTAGCTCCTCTTTAAACGTTTTAAAGAAAAGACAAATATAACTGCATATATCTGCATATATATTTGGTGACGACAGACTGAGAAACTGTCTCTATATTTAAATACAGACTAGTGTCCTTGAATACACAGTGGATTTGATATAAGAGAGAACGAAAACGTAACTGCCACCTACTCGCTGTCCCACCCACCTCAAATCCTAAAACTTTTTTTGTCCAAGTCTTAAAACTGACTATTTTTACTGTGACTGCAACACTTTCATAAACCCACTAAACACATTTTTTTTCTTGTTCAGTCACCTCGATGGTCCTCTGTCGGTCGATGCCCAGTGTGTTCATGATGCCCAGTACGGGTTCGCTGTAGTCGCCCAGGTTGGAGTTGTACTCTGTGAGGGAATGGCTGAGGGTCTGGTGGGCGGCTGTTGGGTCCGCCAGCATCCAGCGGTGTTGCTTGATCTGAGCAATGCTGATCCTCTTGGCTGGGTCCACCACCAGCATCTTTCGGATCAGATTCTCACAGTCTGAAGGACGCAAACAATGAGTGAGTCTCTGCGTGTAATTTACATGGGGTTAGTAATTTGCGGTAATTGTTGTCGGGATAATTTATACCTTGTGACATAAAGAAAGGGATTCTGAATCGTCCTTCGGTGACTCTCTGACGGAGTGCGGGAAGGCTGGCTCCGTCGAATGGAAGAGAGCCGCAGACGAGGACATAAAGCACCACGCCGAGACTCTGTGAAGCAAAGAGCAAAAAAGAAAATGTAATCACTATTATTTAAATGTTATTGCTTCCTCTGTCAGTAATGCTGTACTATATTGCGGAGCTTACCCAAATGTCCAGCTGAGGCCCCTCATACTCTTTCCCTTCAAACACTTCAGGGGCAGCATAAGGCGGGCTACCACACCACGTAGACAGAGGCTCCCCTGCATTGTAGAAGTTTCCAAATCCAAAATCTGCAACACACAGACAGAGGTGTACAACAACATTGTTAATCAAACTTATTTGATTTTCATTCCAGCATGAAGAGCTGCGGGCACTATAGTGCAGATTTATTACTGTTCATAGTGTGTTACGTAATTTGTCATCAATGAGATATTCACCAGACACTTCAAAGTAAGCTTGTGTTAACATATCATCTTCTGACACAAAAGACTGATTGTTTTCCTCTATTTCTGACAGTTTGGCTCTAAAGTTTCTTTATGTAAGAGCATGTGATTATGTGCTGAGCTCATTTCCTCTGGTTGATGCTTGTCTTGGTAAAATGAGTGAATAATTAATATTTAATTAGCACGTAGATCGCACAACAATGATTTAATTAGAATGGTTTAAGAATCACAAAGCACCAAATACGTTCTTCAGGCATAAACTGAATGGAATCCAGAAATAACAGTGAGGTACAAAGGGACAATGTTGGATTAAAAACAATTAACACTCAGCAACTCATCACCTTCCCAGCAGCCAACAGAAAGTATATGATTAACTTACCGGCCAGTTTGATATTCATGTTGGCGTCCAGCAACAGGTTCTCGGTTTTTAGGTCACGGTGAACGATGTGGTGCCGATGGCAGTAGTCCACGGCTGCGAGGATCTGCCAGAACTTCTTTCGTGCTTCATCTTCACTCAAGCGGCCATTTGAGGTTAGGTGGTCTACAGGGAGAGAGGATATTTTAGTTTAAATCCAAATTTGAGAAAACCTTACGGTGTTCATTTATGAGACTATCAGGATCTGACTCTTAGGGCGGTCTAAGTGAAGGCTGCACTCACCAAACATCTCTCCATTCTTTGCATACTCTGTCACAATATACAGCATGTCTTTGGTCTCCATGACCTAAGAGAGAGAAAGAGCAAAAAACACCAAAAAAACAATGAATATAAACCAACTGGGTCATTGATAACTGATGACCATATTTAAAAGTTAAATCTGTTCCCAGTGTTTCATCGTAGCATGTTCCAGCATTTCTAACCACCAAATTCCTCTTTGCAAATGTCTCCATATACTTGTTCCACACATAAAAAAAAACCCACCAACTCCCTGGCTTTCCATTATATGCCCTGTTGCATAAGTAAACCGTCAGTGACTTCCCGCGTGCATTTTCTTCATGTCTTAAAACCCGTTTACACACGTCAATACAAACCCAAAAAGGAATGCGTAACATTCAGACTCAAACCAGCTGATCAAATGCTCGGGAATGTTTTTCCTGAGGCTGATACCAGCTGGCAGCGGATGCTAGTGTTGAATTTCAAGCTTCCCCCTATCTCTTTATATCTATGAAGACAGAGTGAGGCACATTCACATGGGCTGTTCACATGGTGTATCAGAAACACTCAAAGTGCAATCACTCAAAGCTGAACGCACTTTGTGGGACGGAAAGGCGTAATTCCCAGTTCTTTCCTGGAGCTCACACAAGGCCTCTGTTTCCCAGGGGAGCCCTCAGGGACAGAGCAGTTGAGCTAAAAAGGTTGCACAACAAAGCAATTTTCATCAGATGACAAAGCCCTGTCTGGATAATGCTGCTGGCCAACTCCTAAATTGAATGTCACCAAATTCCACTGAATGGCGGAGCTTAATTCTTTTCAGCCACCAGGCCCTTTAGAAAACCAGACCAGGGTGATTCAATACACCGAGGTCCCCAAGCGGGCACAAGTCTTTATCTGCGAGATAGGGCAGCTCTCTGTCACCTTGAGGTGCAGCTGACGTCACGGCTGCGAAGAACAGGCGAGGCGCGTCAAGCAACCTCAAATCATCCCCGAAAAAAAGATTAACCCTTTAACATCCATATTTGACCTTTCATTTGCCATAAAGTAGCTTTAAGGTTGCTAAGAGCTGCATAATGGAGTATAAAATTTAAAACACATTTCTGTGAGATTTCAGTGAAGCGATGAGAGGGGCGGTATATGCAGACAAACGGGGGGGGGGAGAGGCTTTAATGACCTTTCGATTTAGAGGAATTTTTTTGCTCCCATGAGACGAAATGAGAGAGTGGAAGCAGCAGCTGATTTATCGTGAAGTCTCTCAAAAAAAACTGCAGGGATACTAGAGGATGTAATCTACGGATCACAAGATGGTCTTATGTCACTACCCTCCCTTTGTGCAGGAAGGAGCAAGAAGAGGTGATGAGGGTTGCTAACAACCATCTGACTAACATCACCTTGAACAACCCAAGGGCAGGGAGAAATTAACAAGGGCAGGATTAACAGCATACTGGATACAGACAGCACAGCAGTGATACAACGCCACAAACCTACAGTTTACCATCTCTCTCTATCATTGGTTTGGATATAAAAAAAAAAATAATAATGTCAGATCAAAAAGGTCTTTTAAATAAAATGGTTTCTACTCAAACAATGTAAATTGATCTGTTACCAGTCTAACTTTAAATTATTTTTCCACATAATCTAACAGGACCGTTAGGCCTGACTGGAAAAGCTGTTAAGCTTCTTTCATGGTTAATGTGTCTTTACACTCACTTAAATCTAAATAATGCATAAAACATGAATGCCTTTAAACTATTTTGCATATCCATGCATATCAGAGGAGATGATCATGTAATAGGGATTTCAATTTCTATTTTATTTGTTAACATGTCTTAAGTGATGTATTTTTCTGTCCTTAAAGCGAGCATTATGGTTAACTAGATTAAGATTTGGTAATATTTGCTGTTTCTACATGAAAAAATGACTTACACTGATAGTATAATAAAAAAAAATAGTGGACAGCTAAATGTGCTGTTGTTGAATAAAGTTGGATTTCTTCATTATATTGTTATGCTCTTGTTGAAATTCCCAGGAATAATATTATCCCCTTATTTCTGCAAACCAGACATGATTTCACAGTAAGAGCTGCTCAGCTGTTTAATACCAGATCTGAAGTAATCCTCAAAAGTAGCAAAACAGCAGAGAACAAAACAAAGGGCAGAAAAAGTCCAGAGTGAAAAAAATAGAGAAAGGGCATTGTGTGTCTGTTTGCATGGGTGTGTGTTTGTTGCCAGACGCGTGCCGCAGTGCTTGCGAGGTCAGCTGAGGGGGAAAAAGCGGATTCTTTCGACTAAGTCTTCAATTTGATTAGCAGTAAAGCAGCGCTTTGTGGGGTAGCCTTCACGTGACATGCAGACACATTGCACTTGGTTTTAACAGGTGCTAATTAGGCTTAAAGTTCAGACCTGTGGATGCTTTGGTAATTAGTTTCCTGCCTGCTCTGTTTCCCATAACTCTGCCATCACCTCTTCCTTTATATAACTGAAGAAATCTAAGAAATGCATTGTTCCTAGCAGCAGCTGGTACCTATGATTGTCCTCTCACACTGTCTCCCTCTAACACGCACACACACACACACAAACACAGGGAATCCTCATTATTCACAAACACACACAAACACACACAAACACACACAAACACACACACTCACACACACTCACACTCACACACACACACACACACACACACACACACACACACACACACACACACAAACACAGGGAATCCTCATTATTCACAAACACACACCTACACACACACTCACACACACACACAAACACACACAAACACACACACTCACACACACACACAAACACAGGGAATCCTCATTCACAAACACACACAAACACACACAAACACACACACTCACACTCACACACACACACACTCACACTCACACTCACCCACACACACACACACACACACACACACACACACACACACACACACACACACACACA
>VUQS01018660.1:43656-56951 GCA_015108495.1 Heterochromis multidens
TTTTTTTTTTTTAATGTATCAGGCTGTAAACATGCTTTTTAATTTAATTTAATTTAATTTTGCAATTTAATTTAGTTGGGCATTTTAACATGGGAGTCTTTTTGAAACCAGCCTTAAGTGGCCTTTGAAAGAACTGCAGATCTGGGCACCTCTGTTTTGGCTTCATTTGTCACATGATGTGAACATCGAGAGTTTCAACCAAATAGCCTTCAAATTACTGCTTAATTACTGAGTTCACTATTAGTAAGACCTTACTTTACAATCAGCAACATTTTACATTTTACTTATGTAACAAAATTACATGGAAAATTTACATAATGTAAACAAAGTCAGGATTTTGGGCATAAATACTTTCTGAGTGTAAGGAAGAATGACTTTTCTTATGTTACTGAGTAAAGATGAATGATAAATGGCCTGGACTTAAATAACATCATGTAATCTGAACAAGTCTTTTTACCTCGTATGAAAGACATTTATTTGCTGCTCAGTGTCTTTCCCAAAGGCAGTCCAACACGTAGAGAGGCTCCCAACCATGGAATTAGTGGGCAAACAGCTTCACCACACACTGCCACCCAAAGCACATTTAATAACATAATTATAACTTCTGTTCAGGAAAACCAAAAGTTTCACTTACTTTATAATGACAATTAAGAAGCAAAGGGCACTAATATTCATGCTAATAAGTAATTAGTTTGTGGGGAATAAGTCCACCTTAGCATAAAGTGTTGTCATAAACCTGGATTGAGGTTTTGGTAAAATTTTCTCAATGCTGCTGACTGAGTTTTATTGATGTTTACAGTAACCTAAAGGGTAACTACAACTATTTTAAAAATGCAGCAGAGGAGTGAGGAAGTGGGAAGAAAGCACTTTTGTATTGTTTTTTGTAAGTTTTTGTTTCTAGTTCGTTTTTAGTTGTGGTTTTCAATTCAGTTTAGTTGGGTACTTTCCAGAATGAGTTTCCTCATTTAATTTAAGTTTTTATTATTTAAAAAAAATGTAGATTTTTTTTTTGTTTATTTTTAATTTTTGTTTTAACTATTCCAGTGTTAGTTTTATTTTTTGTTTAGTTTAACTATGAATCAGTATTTGTCAGGGGCAAAATGTAAGAAGTTCAGACACACACACAACCCAAACATGTTTTTAGGCAGTTGACTCACAGTCATGCTGACATCCCAAGTCTCAATAAACAGATGCATCAAAGACCCCTCAGGGACAAATCTGACCAAATTATCAAAGACTTAAAGTAAAGACATTTCACCTGCATTTGATCTTATTTTACTCAGTTTTTAGGTTCACAGTTTTATTCTGATTTTGGTTAACAAAAATGCTTTAAACAGTTTGTTTTAGTTTTTAGTTTTATTCACTATAATAACCTTGGCAACACATTTCAGGCCCTGTGAGAGCATCCTGGTTAACTGTGTTCTAGTTACTGTTCATAGCTGAGGGTGCATCAGCACCTCAGCCATTAATACATTTTAAAGCTCCTATTACAGCAGAGGGTTTTTGGTTTTTGCCGGCCTGTATGGTGTGTTTATGGTGTGTGTTTAGGGGTGGTTGTGGCTCAGGAGGTAGAGCTCAAGCCATCTTTGAGCAAGCTACTGAACCCCAAGTTCCTCCTGATGCATTTGTCTGTGTGTGAATGTTGGATAGAAAGCACTTAGACATAGAAAACAAGTGCTTGTATGAATGTGTGGGTGAATGAGGTTTGTAGTATAAAGTGCTTTGGCTCAAGCAGAGTAGAAAAGCACTGTATCAGAATCAGTCCATTTACCATTTGCTGCATTGGAATCTTGTTAATATATGCCTTTTTTTTCTCATCAACACATATCAGTCTCATGCAAACACAACCGAAAGGTTTGTGTAAGAGGTAAAAACTGTGGTTATAGTTACCACATAGTTACTTTGGTCCAGCGGCAGTAGAGTAACAACTAAGTAAGTTTAGTTGCATTCTTAAAAGTGCCGCTTCTTCCATCCCGGGAAGTTTGCAACACTGTAATTCTCAGTAAACAGAAGAGGAAGAGGAACTAAAAGCAGGACTGAAAACAAGCATGCTGTAAAGTAAAGTAAAGAAAAGGCAAACTTTAGTAAATAAAAGGAAAATAGAGCTGATACTAAAATTAAAAAAAAGACCTTTTAATCCAAACATGGTCATTTCTGCCTCAAAAAAAGGAAGATGGAGATGGTTAAAATGCTCAAATTGAACCTTCAAAACAGAAGGTTACAAACACACGCGTGATGTCATGGTGGCCAAGTCCATCGTTATACTAATCGGGGCTTTAGAGGCAAAAACAGAGGAAGTAAGCAAAACCGAGAGTGAGGGAAAATAATATAAAAATATAACAGGAAATGAACAAGAGGAGCATAACCACAAACCATGACAGTGTTTTCAAGATTTCTTAACTTAAAAACAAACAACTCCTTTTATTTAAGACAAAATGATTGTATTAGTGTTGTTTTCCATGTAATTTAATTATTCTGATATCAGATGGACCTGCTAATTCATTACACTCCATTTCCATCTTCAGTTGGATATTGCCTGAACTCTGGTGAGTCCAATGGGCAGTGCACACTGATGAGGGGATTCAATTTGCCTTAAGCAATCAATAACACATGTAAACAGCTCGACAATGGCGGTAGTCCTGAGAGTAGCTCTGATCGTTTGTCCTCAGTTGTTTTTTAACCGATAATCTACTGTTCCATGTTACAGAGCCACACTGTCAGTCATCTGGGTGGAGTGGGAGCCAAACATATGGATCCAGTCAAAGTGATGACAGCTGTGCCTCTGTTGTAGCACAGGTTTGTTGAAGTTTCTCTAGTTGTTGTTGCTAAAGGGGAGATATGGCAGCCAAACTGTTTTGTTCGAAGGCATAATAATAAGGAAAAGGTCACACATGAAACTCAGGGAAAAGTAAAATGATCTTCAACACCATTCTTTATGCCTGATGGCTTTAACCTAATCTGTTTATATGATCTCTATTCATAACAGGAACAAAAGCCTTTTTCTGCCAAAGAATGCACAGTGTATTGTACTAACAGCAGAGCAGCTGATACAGTAATCCTGTGGTGACAGTTATCTCAAGATGTAAATACCTGGTCACTGCCTGTAGCTGTACACCAGGCCACATAGAGCCTGTATGAATGCTTGTGTGCGCAAAAGCCCCTCTAGAGACGGAGCCATGTGCGTCATACCACAGAGCAGCCTATTATCCATAGCTGAAGGCAGCAGGATAAGGGGGCTAGGGGGTGCGCAGGCAGGTGATAGTATGCTTGGCAGGGAGAGTGACAAGAGGAGGAGATAAAGCATGATGATAGGCAGTCAGTGAGTGCATGTAATTAAAAAGAGTAAAAGCAGGAAGTTAAAGAAAGCGTCCACTAAAGAAGTGGGAGATGGCACAGAGAGGAAAGGGTACGCAAACAGAGCAGCGAGGAAAGCATTAGAAAGAGGTCAGCACTCAGTGGAGCAGGAGAGTGCACCTTTCATAGTGATTTAGTGATGTAATGCTCTTATTCGACTGCTCGGAAAAATGACAGAATGAAGGGATTTAAAAAAAAGAGAGAGTCTGGGTCACTTTTAGTCTTGCTTCTCTCACCACTCTGTTCATTCACATATGCAGGATTGTGTGCAGAAAGTACATTACTGTCAATTGTGAAAAACGCACACAGGCATTCAGATACACGTTTTGTCACATTATTTCATTAATCAAAGCTGTTTTCTGGGAGTGTTCCCCTTGCTGTACCATTTGGGCTGCGCATGTATAACCCCAAACAGTCGTATTTACTGACTTTACATACACGAGGGCCCGTGTTATCCATGTGTGTTTGCTTTGCAGGTCAGCCTCTGAATCACTCAGCTTTTTTTTTTCTTCTTATTTTCCCTTCCTTTTCTGTCCTTTCGCACTCTCCAAGCCTTACGAGTGATAAACCAGAAATTTAATGATTTACTCCGTCTGGACTTCCCCCACGCTGTGACTGTCAAAACCGATTTGTATTCTAAGAAACACGAGCCATGCGCACAGTCAAACTCAAAAGCAACACACGTGCAGTCTGATCCCTTTAAATCGGGGAAATCTCACTGAGCATAGTGCAGCAAAATGAAATGAAAAATATATATCAGAGACTCAGTGATCCCACATTCCTTCAGCTCCACGGGAAGCTGGAACGCATTCTCTGGATTTATTGTTCTAGCACACGAGAGTCAGTCGGCGGGAGAGAAACAAGCAACATGTTCTGCACTCGCTGCGGCTGTGTGTATATATGTGCACATTATCTTGCAATTGATTGCACAAGAGTTTTCACAGGAGGAAGCTGAAGATGAAACCGTTGTTAAGAGTCTAAGCTAATGAATACATCACTTTGTGTTCAGCTGCTTAAATGATCCAAAACAGTTGTAGCAACTAACTGAATTATAATTGCTGGTTTAAACAAAAGAACGCATAATACTTGGGATTTAAAACAAATTAGTCTCTAATTTAATTGCCTGGTAATGTTACTCTGTTGTGAGACTGCACACCCATAAAAACAGCTCCAAAAACATCTTGTAACCACATAGTTTTCATCATGACAGAGACCTTCAGTGGTTGTAGTGGGTCAGGGTAGTGGCTAGGTGGGTCAATAAAACTCTGTTTGTTTCCTGTTGCCCAACACAGCCGGATCAGATATTAAACTGTCTGTCTTTAAACCTGCAAACTTCCTAGTGCAAAGTCTGCGCACATAATGTTCACTTGTGCTGATATAATGGCTGATGCATGGTGTTCCTCATGTTCCTTCACCTAAACCAAACACAACAAACCAACTATCTGCTTCCTGATTCCTGTATTTCTTGTGTTAAAACGGCTTTAGGTGTTATTTAGTCAGAAATTAAATTTAGAGGACATTACCACTCATCCTACAAATCTTTAGGATTGACCTTTGGACATCAGCTCTGGCTTTCCTTTTTTGGCCTTGGTGCAAAAGGAGATCTCCACTCCTCCCCTTCTGTCTAGCCTCTTCAGGCTGGAAGCTCCAGCACTCACATGGCTGGAGCCCGCAAACACATATATGTCCTCAGTGTCATTTCTGCCTCTCAGACTCCCGCCTTCACCGAGCTTAGGTCTCGTAATCCTTGTTTATCTGTTCTGTTCTGTTCTCTGACAGACTCGGCTCAAACTCCCCGCAAACACTTTTTTCTGAACCTGCCACTCTGAAGCAACAGCTGCAAAATGAGACGGTGGAGGTCAGGTGGAAGAAATTATGCAAAGAAAATGAGGAAATGAGCAAAGTAAATTGGAGTGCGACAAAGGGAGAGGGGTTAAGACGAGTGCAGACGAGCTGGGAAAATATATGTGGTGCGAGTAGATGAACAGTTTCTTCTTTAATAATTGCCAGCCATTAATTTTTCATTAAGCTCTCTGCTTATTTATATGTTTCTAGTTCTCTCCTTTCTCTTCCTACAACTCTCCTCTGATGAGTTAAAGACTGTTATCCAGCTTTAGGGGCCAGCTGAGAGGCCATATGGACATTTAGCAAAAAGATCAGGAGCACAAGATGCAGCACCACCTGGAGGGATAAAACTCGCAACTTTCTTTCCATCTGGACTATTGCAATGTCACTTTCAAGTCATACTTGAAATTCGTGTCTGACAGAGATAGCGCGCAGTGTATAAGTGCAGCATGCCTCAGGACTTTAGTCTAGACTGAAATACAACGATTGTTGTACTTGATATAATCTTAACAGCTATTGGCTGTATTGAGGTGAAATTTTGCACAAACATTCATGCTCCCTTGAGGACAAATCCTTATTGATTTTGATGATCCTCTCATTTTTCCTGTGGCACAGCTATGAGGTTGACATTTGTGTGTTTTTTAAAAAAATGAAATGTATCAAATACTACTGAATATACTGGCATGCTATTTGGTACTGGGTAGTGAAGCTGGTACAGCATGAGGCCATTTGTTCTCATGCAGTTCTTTTCAATCCTGAATGCTCTCACAGCTTCACTCTTTTATCCCCTTCTCCACCCTGCAGTCTGGTGGAGCTTTGATGGATTTATTTGTGTTATACATGAGTTTTATCGGGTTCTGCTTTAGACTCAGTTTCTATTGTGGCATGTATGAAATCCATTTCATCATCAGCAAAACAATTCAGACAATCCCCTGTTTGCTCAAATTGTGTCTACTTGCATTTCTTGTGGACATAAATCTGCTTAGGCAGTCACATTGTGGGGATGAAAAAAACAACACCTAAACTATAAATTATTACATTTTAGGGTGAAATTTGCTAAGATTCAGCATCTTTTGTTGCAGTTTTGGATGCTGTAAAATTTTCACATTTGCATTGGTTGTGTCCTGCGTGTGTATTCACTGCCTAACATGTTGTCAGCCACACCAGTGAGCAGGAGGCTTTCCAGTTTGTTCCTCATTTGAGTGCACTGCTTTGTGTTTTGCTTTTGTTGCTAGGGTTGTCGCGAGATAAAAGCACACAACAGATAGTTTGACACAGTTCTCTCTCTGTTCCTCATCCAACTGGACCTGCTCTCTTCTCCCAACACCCGACCACCCACCGCTCACTATAATGATTAACCTCAGATTAACCACGGCACAAAGACCCCTTCTTGTTTTCATTGTTGTTCACCCTCCCACCCCCATTCTTTCTTCTTCCATCTATCTTCTCCCTCTATCTACTCTGCACCCAGCAAATGCAAGCCACTTAGGGCATGGAAATTAATATCTAAGAAAACGAATCAGTCAGAGGAGTCACCTGCCACACTGCCATACTGTGCAACAGCATCTGCTCACCCAGCTTAAAGCGCACAATCCACGATCGAACCATATGCCAATTTTAGCAGCAGAGATAAGAGAGCTCCTAGGCTCCAATTCACCACAGTTCTCTCTTTAGTGCTCTTTATGACAAAATTATTATTATATTATAGAGTTATTTCCTGAGCATTTGCTCATACACACTTCTGTCCTCTTCTGGGAAGCACCACCTCCAGCTATAGCATTAATGACGTCAATGAGATAATGTGCAGTGTTTGCAGCTTCATAGGAAATTTTCCTTTTTATGATATCCCTGCCTCCTACATTCTGAGCCAAATCTCATTATCTCAGTGTGATACTTTTTGTGTATAATAATTACTGTCAGGTGCATGGTGACATTTCTGCAACCTTAATGATGCTCTGCAGGTATGGAATAATTTTGTTGCAAGAGTGACAACATAAATATCTGGTCACAGGAGTCAGGTGGGTGGCTGAATGCCACATAGTGCCAGTTATTTTTTTAGTTCAGATTTCTTTCTGTCATCTAATTTGACAGGCCACATCTGTTTCTTCATATTCCTCTGCCTTTAATCCCTTCAAATCAAGCCCCTTTTCTCATAGATATTAGCCTCACTATCACTCCTCCTCCTCCTCACTCCCTCCCCCTCCTCCATTGGAGTGAGCAGTGAACAGACTGCTTGGTCAAAAGGAGGTATGGGCAATGATGTCAGCAGCCTGCGTCAAAGTCTCTGGGGCACGTTTACAATCCCCTTAACTGAACTGAGCCTTTCATCGAGATCATTGCGCACTTATCAAATCTGCACCGCTAGCGGTGCGTCTTTGTGTATGCACGTCAATTATCTCCTCCAGTTCAATCATTCAGTTCACCGAGAAGCGTGGCCACTATGCAAATGTGCAGCACCCCGAGCTAAGCGGATGCAGGCACACCTGTGTACAAGCAAGAGACTCACACAAATACACAGTCCTCGGGGAAAAAACCAGTGTGTAACCTTGAAATAGCTCAATGGAGGGTTTTGTGTTCGATCAGTGGGGGTGACTAAAGCCTTCTTGACGTGCGCCAATCCATCATATTCTCCCTGCAGGCTTTTGGTGAGAAAGAAACAAACTCCTCGTTAGAATTTGCTGCAGAACAACTCCAATGCTTCCTGTTAAGGATTCATTGTAGGGTTGATGTGTTACTGGGTGTGCTGGGCTTCCAGTGACATGAGTCATCTAGACTGTGGTTTGCATTTATATTTGACTGCATTATACAGTGGCATAAACACTGACCTCAATGCAGCCACCTAAGACTTACTTTCAAAGTTTAGAGACAAAGGGAGGGGTGAAATACGTCAATGAAGCAGGTAAATAGATTGACTACATACAAGCAAGCTGAGGTTACAGCCAGAATAAAATAATGCTCACAGACTTTCTGTGTGTAGCCTGTCACACTAGACATGTAGGTCTCTAAACATGTGCAGATGATAATGAATCCAAAGGAAAATGTTTGGGGCTGTCCATATTGTACGATGATCTGCTTTGAACGTGATTTTATTTTGTAATGTTTTGTATGATTTCATTAATGGCTCTTGATTTCATGTATACAGGTGGTTCTCAAACTATGGGACAGGCATTACTAGTGGGGCAGGTGGGGTGTGGATGACTAGGATGAAAATAAAGAGGGAAGCTAAGATGAATGGATGATTTTTGCAAGGAAAAAAAACTAACAAGAGCTTGGGGTGTGGTGCAAACAAAATGCACACTTTCTGGGGCTGAAGCTGTCCCTGCAGTCATGTGAAAAAGAAAATCAATTCTAGCAATACATGACATATTACATTGTTTCATTCATTTATTTCAAAGAAACTGAGCCAAAATGCAGAAACAGTGTGTGAAAAACTAAGTACATCCCATAATTTGATAGCTCACAGAACCATCTTTAGCAGCAATAACTTGAAATAATAATTTTCTGTGTGACAATATCAGTCTTTCACATCACTGTGGAGGAATTTTGTCCACCTCTTCTTTATTGAAATTTGTGGGCATTCATTTATGCACAGCTCTCTTAAAGGCTCCCACAACAGCATTTTAGTCAGGTTGAGGTCTTGACTTTGGGCCACTGCAGCACCTTGATTATTTTCTTTTTCAGCCATACTGTTGTAGATTTGCTGCTGTGTTTGGGATCATTGTCCTTTTGCATGAACAAATTTGGTCAAGCTTTAGCTTTCAGACTGATGGCCTCAAATTTGACTCTAGAATACTTTGGTATAAAGAGGAGTTCATATTGAGTCAATGCTAGGTACCCACTTCCTGTGGCTTAAAACAAGCCCAAATCACCACCCCTCCACCACCGTGCTTGACAGTTGGTATGAGGTGTTTGTGTTGATATGCTGTTTGGTTTTCTCCAAACGTGGTGCTGTGCATCATGACAAAACATCTCCACTTTTGTCTTGTCTGGACATTGTTCCAGAAGTCTTGTGGTTTGTTCAGATGCACTTTTGCAAACCTAAGCTGTGCTGCATCACATGGTCTGACATTGGGGTGAATGTGCTGGGACTTCACTGTAGATTGATGGACTTCAAATTGCTTGGAAATGACCTTCTAATCCTTCCCAGACTGATTGGCAGCAATAGTTGCTTCTTTAAAATCATTGCTGATGTCTTTCCTCCTTGGCATTGTGTTAACACGCACCTGAATGCTCCAGACCAGCAAACTGCCAAAACCTTTGCTTTTATGGAGGTGTTCACATTCACTGATGATCACTTAATCAAGTGCATTTGATCAGCAGCACACAGCTGCTACTTACCCTCTTAATTCCTATAGAAATAGGAAGGGAGTACTTCATTTTTCAGATTCTTTTTCACCTGACTCAATGCTGTTACTTACCCATGACCCTAAAAAAAATGAAATCAAGTAATAGTTACCTATTAAAATATAAACCTTCAAAAATCATGCCTGTCTCTCAATCAGTGACTTACTCTAAAACTCTGGAAATGTTATTGCCGAGCTCCCATATGACTTGTGACTTGTTAGATCACTTATATCTTTTGAAATTCATGCCCTCCTGTCTGTATTGTAAACTAGACTAAGATAATTAAGCAACTCTTTAAACCTGTTAAAGCACATCAGTGCTATTTGGCAGTTGATGTTTCTATTTATTATAAATTTATCAACACATATTAGTATGCTAACATTTTTCAAAAGTACTTACTAAAGTTTTGAGCCAATCCAAAAAAAAAAAAAATGGATGTGCTAGTGGTGCTAAAAGAAACGCTAACAAATGTCATGGTAATCCATTACTTGGTTGTCAAGATATTTCACTCTTTGCCAAAATGATGGACTGACTGACATGCCTAGTGCTGAAAATTTAATGACATCATTAGGGTTATTCTTTGAGTTTCCAAAAGAATGGCTCCTCTAAAGCAAAAGAAGGTACCATACATGTATTATTTACACAATGAATAGTACCCCAAAGTGAGCTCCTGCTGTGACTTGGCTAGGATTATGCATACTGATTTTACACATACATCTCAAGCTAAACATGCACTTAGTGGCCTTAACTTGCATCATTACAGAGAGATTATGGTTTGCTTCTTTTTTATCATCAGTGGGCTCTTAGAGTCAGATCAGACTTGACTAAGCCTGCAGAAGTGAGTTGGAGGGGAGAGGAAGGGAGTGTGAGGTAACCCATTAACTGGTTAGAGCTGTCAGAGGGGCTGTGACCGCACAAACAGAGCGTTTGTGCTGCATTTACGTCAGACAGCAGCTGTGGTTCATCCCTCCCCCTGCAATACTATGAGAGTCAGCCAGACAGGCTTTGGGACTGAGAAAGAAAAACACTAAAAGAGCTACGTGTTTGCTTTTGGAGAAATGGTGATATGCTCTACAATGCATGTGCACAACACGCAAACACACAAAGGAGATTAAAGTGGTTGTCCATGGCATTTCCATGGAGGTGACAGGAAAATATTCACACACGTACATCCATAAAGCTTCCATAATCCACAACATGACATCTGCTATAATCCTCCTTGGCATTTAGTGCACACAGCAGAGCGATTATAACAGGTGTCATGTCATGTTTAAAACTGGATTATGCTGGCTTAAACCTGCAAGTGTCTTACAGCAAACGTAAGTGTGCATGCGGGTGTCAAATATTTGGCTGCAGACTCATAAATGGCGTTTATTGTTTTAATTAGGGAGGGTATGGAATGGCGTCAGCTGTTCTGAACTTTAATTACCCACTTTAAATTCTGTGGGAGCTTGAGAGGAGAATATAAAATAATAATAAAACAGATTGTGCTGGAGCTGCTCAGGGTCAAAGGTTCTCATAGGAAAAGATCACCGGGCTATATTATCATCATCTGTACAGGCCTGCAGTATTATTTTTCTTCCTGTTGTTGTTTTATTTCCTTCTCTAACTAGAATCATGTGAGAGAAGAGAATATGTGTTTGTTGTCAGAGTCACTGACGTGTGCAGGCATCTGTGCGTGTGCGTGTGTGCCCTCAACAGGCAAAGCAAAAGCTGGTTACTAACTAGGTCAAACTTGCTTGAACGCAGCCCTGCATGGTGATGCCATTACCAGTTCTACACAGTTGTAACTTTGTAGGACACAGGTTTAGCCACACAACAGACAGATCAAAAATAACATAAGAACTTTTAAATAGTTTTTAGACAACAGTAGAGTTCTATGTAACAGAACCTGTAGCAGATGATAGATACTTTGTTGTTTTTGAGCGTTTCTTCTCCTTTATTCTTCTCAAATAAAGAAGATACGGAACGCAATTATCCATGTGTTTTGACATTAAAGAAAGATAATATAGATATGTATGCTTTACCTAGTAAACACAGGTGGTGTTGTTGTACAAAACTGCTCATCAGGAAATGTAGAACTTCTGTTATCTTATGGGACAAATAAAACAAGGAACATGTGCAACAAAGCAAAGTTTGAACTGTTTGTGGACATTTCCCACAAGTGTGTCAGTGCATTCATTTAGAGGTGATTCATAACGTAATGTTAAACATAAACTATTTCCCACAATGTCTCCATTGTTTCTCTATTCTAGATTGTAATTAGGTGAGCAAAATAATGTGACTTTTCTTTGAAGACGCTCATAGGGGTTACAGCAGGTCAAGGCTGCAGATCATATATCAAAAGTGATAGTCCCAGAACTGTGAAGCTTTTAGGTGGAGCTTGAGGAAATATCGTACACTACAAAGTTGTGTTTGTTTCTTGCAGTTGTGTAGCATCCTATTGTTTAACACTTGCCCTAATTGTTACTGTGCACACATCCACGGCACCTGTCTGAGGTACTTAAAGCCCATTGTTTAGTTTGCACTAATACATGCTGTCATTTCTGTTTGCTGATGCACTCTGACATTTCTGATGGTTCATTCCTTCTGTCATTTCAGGTCACACACTGACGTCATATGAGTTTTTTGTTTTAAACATCAGTGCAGATTAAACAGTTGATATATCAGATACATGCAAATGCCTATCACTAATAGATTAAATCAAAGGTTTGTCACAGAGACTGATCTTGTCCTGGGTGTCTTAATAATTTATTATTTTTAAGGAACGTTTCTTTCTGGTACTTTATATGTATTTGGTTTATAACTCTAGACCACTGCACTAAAAGTCTACTCTAGTAGCTATTTGAGGCTGGCACACTAGGCTAGAGACTGACACTACAGTCTGAGGTGTGCTCCAAAACTGATTCAGTCCCCATAGACTCACTTGTTAAAATCATAGACCCTGGCAGAATTTGTGATTTTTGGTAATTTTTCAGAGAATATGAATGATATTCGCCTTGAGGCGACTTTTGTTGTGATTTGGCGCTATATAAATAAAATTGAATTGAATAATACAAAAATTTTCCTTTCACTCATGGTTAGTGGTTGGGTGAAGCCATTGTGTTTGCCCTTTTTAAATCATAACGACAACAGAAACTATCCAAATGTACCCAAAAGTTTACATACCCTGGAGGTTTTGGCATGATAACATACACACAAGTTGACACACACACGTTTAAATGACTACTAAAGGTAACCATCCTCACCTGCGATCTGTTTACTTGTAATTAGTGTGTGTGTATAAAAAGTCAGTGAGTTTCTGGGCTCCAGACAGACCGCTGCATGTTTCATTCAGTGCTGCACTGATGTTGTTGGATTCTGAGCCATGGGGAAAGCAAAAGAATTATAAAAGGATCTGTGGGAGAAGATAGTTGAACTTATATATATAAATAGGAAAAGCATATAAAAAGATATCCAGGGAATTGAGAATGCCAATCAGCAGTGTCCAAACTCTAAGAAGTAGAAAATGAGGGATTCTGTTGAAATCAAGCCACGGTCAGGTAGGCCAACAAAAATTTCAGCCACAATTGCCAGAAAAATGTTTTGGGATGCAAAGAAAAACCCACAAATAACTTCAGCTGACATACAGGACTCTCTGAAAAAAAGTGGTGTGGCTGTTTCAAGATGCACAATAAGGAGGCACTTGAAGAAAAATGGGCTGCATGGTCGAGTCGTTAGAAGAAAACCATCACTACACCAATGCCACAAAG